>CM053026.1:229696196-229866196 GCA_028564925.1 Lithobates sylvaticus
TTGAGCAGGGGACCTTGCAGGTGCTGCAGGATTTCAGCCCTTCATGGCGTAGTGTGTTACCAACCGTTTTCTTGGTGACTATGGTCCCAGCTGCCTTAAGATCATTGACAAGATTCTCCTGTGTAGTTCTGGGCTGATTCCTCAACGTTCTCATGATCATTGAACCTCGATGGTGAGACCCAGAACGAGGGAGATTGAAAGTTATTTTGTGTTTCTTCCATTTGTGAATAATCGCACCATTGTCACCATCTCACCAAGCTGCTTGGCGATGGTCTTGTAGCCCATTCCATTCTTTTGTAGGTCTGCAATCTTGTCCCTGACATCCTTGGACAGCTCTTTGGTCTTGGCCATGGTGGAGAGAGATTGGAATCTGATTGATTGCTTCTGTGGACAGGTGTCTTTTATACAGATAACAAGCAGAGATTAGAAGCACTCCCTTTAAGAGAGTGTTCCTAATCTCAGTTTGTTACCTGTATAGAAGACACCTGGGAGCTAGAAATCTTGCTGATTGATAGGGGATCAAATACTTATTTCACTCATTAAAATGCACATCAATTTATAACTTTTTTGAAATGCGTTTTTCTATATATATTGTTGTTGTTTTTCTGTTAACCAGTTAACAACCGGCCCATAGCCGAAAAACGGCTACAGGGCGGTTGCTTAACTCTGGGAGGCCGTTAATTAACGGCCTCACAGAATTCTGCTCTTGCGCGCCCCCTGGTGCGCGCACTCGAGAGCATCCATGATCGCCGGGTCCAGAGGACCCGGCGGATCATGGATCACGGTAAACGGCCGCTCATCGCGGCCGTTTACCACGTGATCGCTCCGTCAAATGACGGAGTGATCACATGTAAGCAAACCGGCGTCATTTGATGACGCCGGTTCCTCTCTCCTCCTCTCTCTGTACCGATCGGTACAGTATGAGAGGAGAGGGGGAGGGATCGGTGGCAGCAGTGCTGTGGGCGGGATCTGTAGTGCCCACAGCCTGCTCTGCCACCACCGATCCATCCATCCATGCTCAGCCATCCCTCCATACCCTGCAATACCCAGCAATAGCCTGCAGTGTATTGCTGGGTATTGCAGGGTATGGAGGGATGGCTGAGCATGGATGGATGGATTCTCTGCCATCCCCCCCAATACTGTGCCATACCCCCCTATACTGTGCCATACCCCCCAATACTGTGCCATACCCCCCAATACTGTGCCATACCCCCAATACTGTGCCATACCCCCCCCCAATACTGTGCCATACCCCCCAATACTCTGCCATACTCTGCCATACCCCGCAATACTCTGCCATACCCCGCAATACTCTGCCATACCCCGCAATACTCTGCCATACCCCGCAATACTCTGCCATACCCCGCAATACCCTGCGATACCCTGCCATACCCTGCGATACTCTGCCATACCCTGCGATACTCTGCCATACCCTGCGATGCCCTGCCATACCCTGCGATGCCCTGCCATACCCTGCGATGCTCTGCCATACCCTGCGATGCTCTGCCATACCCTGCGATGCTCTGCCATACCCTGCGATACTCTGCCATACCCTGCGATACCCTGCCATACCCTGCGATACTCTGCCATACCCTGCGATACTCTGCCATACCCTGCGATACCCTGCGATACCCTGCGATACCCTGCGATACCCTGCGATACCCTGCCATACCCTGCGATACTCTGCGATGCTCTGCGATACCCTGCGATACCCTGCGATACCCTGCGATACCCTGCGATACTCTGCGATACTCTACCTTACCCTGCGATACTCTGCAATACCCGGCGATACTCTGCGATACTCTACCATACCCTGCGATACTCTGCAATACCCGGCGATACTCTGCAATACCCTGCGATACTCTGCCATACCCTGCAATACCCAACAATACCCTGCGATACTCGCTACGATCAAAGCCAGGATCGTTTTTTTTTTTTTTTTTATTTCAGGCTTTCCAGCCTAGAGGTGAGATGTGGGGTCTTATTGACCCCATATCTCACTGTAAAGAGGACCTGTAATGCCATATTCCTATTACAAGGGATGTTTACATTCCTTGTAATAGGAATAAAAGTGATCAAAAAAATTTTTTTGGGGGGAAAAAAAGGGTCAAACTAAAATAAATAAAGTAAAATGAACAATAAAATATATATATATTTTTTAAAGCGTCCCTGTCCCCGTGTGCTCGCACGCAGAAGCGAACGCATACGTAAGTCCCGCCCACATATGAAAACGGTGTTCAAACCACACATGTGAGGTATCGCTGCGAACGTTAGAGCGAGAACAATAATTTTGGTCCTAGACCTCCTCTGTAACTCAAAACATGTAACCAGTAAACAAAATTAAAGCCTATGGGGATTTTTAAGTAGCGAAGTTTGGCGCCATTTCACGAGTGTGTGCAATTTTGAAGCGTGACATGTTGGGTATCTATTTACTCGGCGTAACTTCATCTTTCACATTATGCAAAAACATTGGGCTAAATTTACAGTTTTGTTTTTTGTAAAGCACAAAACATTTTTTTTCCAAATAAAACACGTTCGAAAAATTGCTGCGCAAGTACCGTGCTAGATAAAAAGTTGCAACGACCGCCATTGTATTCTCTAGGGTCTTTGCTAAAAAAACATATATAATATTTTTGGGGTTCTATGTAATTTTCTAACAAATAAATGATGATTTTTACATGTAGGAGAGAAATGTCAGAATTGGCCTGGGTGCTCCAGAACACCTGATGGTGCTCCCTGCATGTTGGGCCTCTGTATGTGGCCACGCTGTGTAAAAGTCTCACACATGTGGTATCGCCGTACTCAGGAGTAATAGCAGAATGTGTTTTGGGGTGTAATTTGTGGTATGCATATGCTGTGTGTGAGAAATAACCTGCTAATATGACAATTTTGTGAAAAAAAAAAAAAAAAATTTAAAAAAAATCTTGATATTGCAAAGAATTGTGGGAAAAAATGACAACTTCAAAAAACTCACCATGCCTCTTTCCAAATACCTTGGAATGTCTTCTTTCCAAAAAGGGGTCATTTGGGGGGTATTTGTACTTTTATGGCATGTTAGGGTCTCAAGAAATGAGATAGGCCGTCAGTACTTCAGGTGTGATCAATTTTCAGATATTGGCACCATAGCTTGTGGACTCTATAACTTTCACAAAGACCAAATAATATACCCCAATTTGTACTTATTTTTACCAAAGATATGTAGCAGTATAAATTTTGTCCAAAATTTATCAAGAAAAATTACAAATTTGCTAAATTTTATAACAAAAACGAAGAAAAATTCATTTTTTTTTTTACTGAATTTTCAGTCATTTTTCTTTTATAGCGCAAAAAATATTAAAAACCCAGAGGTGATGTAAATACCACCAAAAGAAAGCTCTATTTGTGTTGGAAAAAAAGGACAAAAATTGTCATATGGGTACAGTGTTGCATGAATGAGTAATTGTCATTCAAAGTGTGAGATCACCGAAAGCTGAAAATTGGTCTGGTTATTAAGGGTGTTTAAGTGCCCAGTGGTCAAGTGGTTAATAAAAATTGCTACTAAAATCACCTATTATGATCCTTCTCTGCAGATCTAGATAAATAAACCTTGATTGCCTGGACAACATCCAAAGAAGGCAGTCGTCTCTCTTCCGCCGAACAAGGCTGAGAGAAAAAAGAAGGCAAAATAATGTCCTGATTTAAATGAAAGGCCGACACCACTTTTGGCAAAAAGGATGGAACAGCTAGTAACACGACCCTGTCATGGTGAAGGATCAAGTATGGTTCCCTGCATGAAAGGGCTGCCAACTCTGACACCCTTCTAGCCAAGGTAATAGCCATCAGGAATGCTAGCTTAAATGACAGCAAGTCTAATGGAATTTCCTTGATGGGTTCAAATGGTTGTTTCTGTAACACAGACAGCACCAAGTTCAAGTCCCAAGGACACATAGGTGACTAAACAGGGGAAGGCAAACAAGTTGCCCCCTGCATAAGGTTCAGATCAGTGAATGGGAGGCTAAAGGACTTTGGAAGAATACTGATAGGCCAAAACTTGACCTCTGATTGTACTCAAAGCCAATCTGATTTCCACAGCTGACTGTAGAAACGAGAGAATTCTCCCAATCACGTATTTCCGAGGATGCCATTTTCTGGCTTCACACCAAGCAATATAAGTGTTCCAGACCTTATGATAACTTTTCCTAGTGACAGCATTTCTAGCATTCACTAGGGTAGACACTGCTGATCCCGAGATGTCACGGTCCTTTAACACCCTAGCTTCAATAGCCATGCCATCAAATTTAGAGACTGTAAATTGAGGTGGAATATAGGACCTTGAAACAGAAGATCGGAGCGATGTTGAAGCATCCATTGCCCGTCTATTGTCAGTCTCACAATATCCGGGAACCAGGGCCTTCTGGGCCAGGCTGGTGACACCAGAATGACTGGAACCCCCTCTTTCCGAATCCTGTGCAACAAATGAGGAAGGAGAGAGATCAGAGGGAAAGCATAAACCAGTACTGTCTCCATGGAACTATCAGAGCAGCTGCTCCGATTTCCAGAGGATCCCTTGTTCAGGACACAAATTGCTGTAGCCTGTTGTTGAATCTGGATGCCAATAGGTTGACCTCTGGCCATCCCCAACGCTGGCAAATTTCCTGGAACACCCCTGGGCATAGGGACCATTCCCCCGGGCAGATCTGCTGGCAGCTGAGATAATCTGACTTCCAGTTCTCTTTTCCCAGGATATGGACTGCCGATATAATTGGCACATGACCCTCTACCCAGGCTTGTATGTGGTTCACCTCCTTTAGAGCTGAATGACTCCTGGTACCGCCTTGGGGTTTATATAGGCCACTGCAGTGGCATTGTCGGACTGAACCCTGATAGGGCAGTCCTGAAGCTCCACCGTCCAGGACTGTAGGGCCAGACGTACTGCCCGTAATTCCAGGACATTGATGGGCAGGATCTAGTCTGTCCCTGATCATTTCCCCTGAGCTGTGAGCCCTTCCAGGGTCGCTCCCCAGCCTGACAGACTGGCATCTGCAGTTAGTACTCTCCAAGTTACAGGGAGAAAGGATTTCTCCCTAGAAGACTCATACAGAGCTGAACGGAGGGTAGTCTGGTGCCCTTTATCTGATGCTCCTGAACCTTCAGGGTACATATCCTTATGGGTGGCAAGAATATTCTTACTTGAACCGTATCTAGGATCAGACCTAAATACTTTAGAGTTTGAGCTGGTTTCAAGGCTGACTTTTCGTATAACAATACCAATACCAATAGGGGTATGTCAATAGGGGTATAACCAGCATTTCGAATAGGGACGGAGAGAGGTTTGATATCAGGGAATTTATGACCTGCAATTTGACACACGTGGTATATTTATTATGGTGCTCGGGCTGGATGTTATATTCGCAGCACCGTTGTTTTTGCTGTGATTCTCTGTTCATAAAAAAAAAAAAAAATTATATATATTTTTTTTAAAAATATATATATTTTACTTTTGAAGTTTATTTTATTTTTACATGTAATGAATTTTTATTTTTATATATAATGAATTTTTATTATATATAATTTCATATATTCCACTATCATGTGTATATATGTGTTGTATGCGTGCTATGAGCAGTGTGATTACATATATATATGCATTTATATATATATATATATATTTTTTTTTTTAATTGAATTTTAGTTTAAATAGGACCATTGATTTGATCAGTGATATAAACATGTGGTTTGATGCATGTGCATTTCCCTGCATGTGGACATGATCCATGTAAATGGGTCAGAGGATATTGAGTTGAAAGGCATTAATTATATTCGTTTCATGTGTGGTATTTAGTTCCCCTTAATGGAGATATAGATATCAATAAAATCCATTTCCAATCTGTTCATTTTAAGTCTGTAGGTTACCCCTTTCCTAATGCATGCAGCATTTGATACAACATAACAATAGTAATTGGTTGGATAGGGGAGAGACTGCACTATGGAGATAGGGCACTACACATGCCAATGCAGATTGACATGTGGGGAGCGACTGTAAATTCTCCGCTGCTATTCATTACCGATATTTGCATAGAATAAAATTCTGGTTTCAATTACTGTGTAACTGAGCTTCAGATTGTTGGAGCGACATTTATATATAATTTTAACAGTTTTTTAGATTGTATCATGGATTGACTCTGTACTAATAAGCACTGTTAACTGAAGCATTGATGAAATGGGGACACAGGTAGTGCGCATGTGCGGTGATTAAACACCGCCCATTGATAGTAATTTGGGGAGAATAAAAAAGTCAGTTTGCCTCGCCTAGTGACCAGTCCCATGATTAAGTCAATTGTATGACGAAACCTGTCGGGTTTTGGCTACTAGGCCAATGAGAGAGGTACACACAGGACGCTGAACATCTTACATCGATCCCTGTAAAGCGGCGGTAGAGTTAAGGAGCGGTGAGAGACCACCCATCATTCCCGCATATCCTGGGTCCGCCGTGACCACCTATGCTTCAGCATTAGCTATTTAAGAGTGCTGTGACTTTTTATATTTGGCGTGTTCCTTCATCTTTTGATGTGAGTGCAATGTGTGATGTTTTTTCATGTCTGATTAAAATGTTTTATATTGTATCACGCTATGGGAGCAAATCTTTTCTTTGTTGCATGAGAGCATCTATAAGAACAGCCGTGGCACCAGCACTTTATTCTGAATTGGAAACTAGGATACCCCATTTAAACTCTGCAAAGGGGAAAAGCGTGTCCAGTAGGGTGCCCACGTGTCCCGGATTGCCCGGGATTGTCCCTGACTTGAGATTTTTGTCCCATGTCCCGGGCAGCTTCATTCCGGGACAATACAGTGTCCCGGAATGAAAAAAACCCACAGTGACCACTGACCAGACCAGAACGAGAACAGAGGGGGACACGGAGGAAGAACGGAGGGGGGCAGCAGAACAGAGGGGTCCCCCTCTGTTCTGCCGTCCCCCTCCGTTCTTCCTCCGTGTCCCCCTCCGTTCTGCTGCTGTCCCCCTCCGTTCTTCCTCCGTGTCCCCCTCCGTTCTGCTGTCCATACCACCTGTCTAAACTGGTTACCACACCACCTGTCTAAACTGGTTACCACTTATTTTTTTACCAAAAATTGGCAAAAAAAAGTATCAAAAACATATATTTTTCCGGGGAGGGGGGCTGTCCCTAAATGGCAGTTTGGAAATGTGGTCACCCTAGTGTCCAGCCAAACACAAAAGTGTGATGCATATACAGCCGGTGAGTGCAGTCACATAAGGGGAGAGGAGTCACAGCAAGGAGCGGTGTGGTGGAGGAGTGTAGATGTAATCTGCTTTTCATTCAAGAGACACTGGTCAATGTTTTCTTCACCGTTTCTTCATCTTTTCAGTATTTGGATTATGATTTGAAGATTCAATTTATGGACTATGATTTCACTTTGTTACACTCTATAATTTTTTCAGGAAGTATCACTGTGGTGATTGTAACAATTTTCTTTAGGACGTGGACATTGTCTGATAGAACTTGAAACAATTCACTTGATTCCCATTTTTTTGTTTATTTATTCTCAGTGTTGAACAATTATTAAGGCCCCTTTCACACTGGGGCGGGGAGCCGCGGTGACGGTAAAGCAGCGCTATATTTAGCGCTGCTTTACCGTCATTTTAGCCACGGTATTCGGCTGCTTGCGGTGCGGTTTTACCCCCCCCGCGAACGCCCGAAAAAGGGTTAAAGACCCCCCGCAGAGCCTCGCCGTAGCGGCGCTTTGCGGCGGTATTGCCGCGGTATTACCGCGGTTTCCCATTCAAATCAATGGGAAGGAGCAGTGAATACACCGCTCCTATACCGCTCCAAAGATGCTGCTAGCAGGACTTTTTTTGCCGTCCTGCTAGCGCACCGCTCCAGTGTGAAAGCCCACCGGCTTTCACACTGGAGTGAATGGGGCCGGATTTTTTCAGGCGGTATACAGGCGCTATTTTTAGCGCTGTACCGCCTGAAAAACGCCCCAGTGTGAAAGGGGCCTTAGTCACAGGGTGATCCGTTTCAAAAGATTGTAAGTATTTGTCATCACTATTCATCTGGTGATATTCACTATATAATAATTTGTGTTAATTGATTTTGATACAAGTTATTTTTTATTTGTGTATGCACAGTGAAGTATTATTTAGTAATTTATGTTCACTGGAGTGGATTTACAGTATTTAGCATTTCAAAGTTCACTGGTGTGGATTTATATTATATTCAGCACTGCTTATTCTATCATTTAGAAAAGGAATATTGTACACATGTCCGCCATAATGTCGCAGTCACAATAAAAATCACTGATCGCCGCCATTACTAGTAAAAAAAAATTATTAATAAAAATGCTATAAAACTATCCCCTATTTTGTAAACGCTATAACTTTTGCGCAAACCAATCAAATTGCTTATTGCGATTTTTTTTACCAAAAATATGTAGAAGAATACGTATTGGCTTAAACTGAGGAAAAAAAAAAACATTTTTGATATATTTTTAAGGGATATTTATTATAGCAAAAAAGTAAAAAAGAATGCGTTTTTTTTTTTTTTTTCAAAATTGTCACTCTTTTTTTGTTTATAGCGCAAAAAATTAAAACCGCAGGGGCGATCAAATACCACCAAAAGAAAACTCTATTTGTGGGAAAAAAAGGACGTCAATTTTGTTTGGGAGCCACGTCGCACGACTGCGCAATTGTCAGTTAAAGCGACGCAGTGCCGAATCGCAAAAAGCGGTCTGGTCTTAAGCCAGCAAAATGGTCCGGTCTGAAAGTGGTTAAGGCGTCAATAGCAAAACACAGCGCTCAAGAAATATCTGTCTAAGGGCTCTTTCCCACGGGGCGGATCAGTGCTGATCCGCCCTGTGGATATCCGCTTGCTCAGCGGGGATCGCCGGAGCGATCTCCGCTGAGCAGGAAGATGACAGGTCCGTCTCTGCACACAGCGCAGGGACGGACCTGTCAGAGCACCGCTCTCCCCTATGGGAGATCGGGTGACGACGGACCGTAGAGTCCGTCGTCATCCGATCCGCTCTGCAGACAGATGAAAAAATAGGGTTTTCCTCCGTCTGCAGAAACGGAGCATAGCGGACACGGACGAGATTGGGTGTCAGCGGATGCTCAACCGCTGACACCCGCTATCCCATAGGGATACATGCATGTCCGTTTTTCATCTGAAAACGGAAGGATGAAAAACGGACCGTCCGTGTGAAAGAGCCCTTACTTTCAGGCAGATCATACTCCTGGTTAGGCCTATCAGGCCGTTTGACCTGATCCTTTACGGACTGGCATATACCAATTGCTGCAACAGCTGGCTGAATAGCTGAACTGGCCGTAATTTTCCTTTCCTGATAGGCTCCATGGCAGCATACGTGTGGGTTGGCCCCGCCTCCATAACTACCCAATAGGACCCCTCTCCCATAAATCTTTGCTCCTGGCTGCTATCCGTGTTCTGTAACTAGCCTACTCCAGACATTTGGGAGGGAACTCCTGCTGCCATGGAGCCTATCAGGAAAGGAAAATTACGGTAAGTATTTGATATAAATTTTCCGTTTTCCTGACAGGCTCCATGGCAGCATACGTGTGGGAAATAACTCGCCAAAACACACTCGGGTGGGCAAAAATGTTGAGCAAAGAAAACCAAATTTATTTAACATTGTCCAATGACAATACTTGTAAACAAAAATTAATAGAAGACAGCGCAGCTGGTTCAACGCAATAATGAGAAAGAAAAGTATTAATTGTGGACCAAGAGGCCGCTCTACAAATAACATCAGGCGCCACATGCCGAGAAGCTGCCCACGAAGTTGAGATGCTCAGTGTTGAATGAGCCGTCACTGCCTCAGGAGGAGCCAAGCCCTTAGCTCTGTATGCCCTTTGAATCGTCTGCACAATCCACGCGGAAATTGACCTAATTGACGCACGCATCCCTTTATTCTTGCCATGAAGAAGGACAAAGAGGAATTCCGTTTGCCTGAATGGAGCTGTTGCCTCCAGATATTGTTTTAAGGTGTGGCCTACATCGAGAGGATGGATCTCTTGGTCATCTGATGTTTTGAAGGTAGGGAGTACAATCTCCTGATTCTCATGGAAGACTGTGGTCACTTTAGGGTTTGACCCTAACATTGGAATCAGCACTACTCTGTCTTCAAAAAGGTCAGAAAAGGTTCCTCTGAACCCAGATTCCTGATCTCTGATACCCTTTTCGCTGACGTTATTGCCACTAGGAAGATAGTCTTTAGAGTAAGATCCTTAACAGGCAAAGGTTGAGACGAATCTTTCCCAAGATTTGACAGAAAATCCAAAACTAATGGAAGGTCCCATTTGGGAAACCTGGGTCTTCTTTGTGGTCTGAGCCTGATGGCACCCTTAAAGAATTGACGAACTAAGGCGTGATTCGCCATGAGACTCCCGTGAAGGCTGAGATGGCTGACACTTGCACCCTTAACGCATTGACTTTAACCACTTCAGCACCGGGCGATTTTACCCCCTTCCTTACCAGAGCACTTTTTGCGATTCGGCACTGCATTGCTTTAACTAACAATTGCGCGGTCGTGCAACGTTGCACCCAAACAAAATTGACGTCCTTTTTTTCCCACAAATAGAGCTTTCTTTTGGTGGTGTTTGATCACCTCTGCGTTTTTTATTTTTTGCGCTATAAACAAAAGAAGAGCGACAATTTTTGAAAAAAAACACAATATTTTTTACTTTCTGCTATAATAAATATCCCATTTAAAAAAAAATATATATATTTTTTTACTCAGTTTAGGCCGATACGTATTCTTCTACATATTTTTGGTAAAAAAAAAAAATCGCAATAAGCGTTATATACGCTTATTGCGATTTTTTTTTTTACCAAAAATATGTAGAAGAATACGTATTGGCCTAAACTGAGTAAAAAAATTTTTATTTTTTTTTAAAAATGGGATATTTATTATAGCAAAAAGTAAAAAATATTGTGTTTTTTTTCAAAATCGGTTTGCGCAAAAGTCATATTATTGCATTTTTTTTTTACGAGTAATGGCGGCGATCTGCGATTTTTTTTTCATGACTGCGACATTGCAGTGGACACTTCAGACACTTTTTACACATTTTTGGGACCATTCACATTTACACAGCGATCGTTGCTATAAAATTGCAGTGATTACTGTGTAAATGTGACTGGCAGACACTAGGGGGCGCTGCAGGGGTTAATGTGTTCCCTAAGGTAGTGATTCTAACTGTGGGGGGAGGGGACTCACAAGGGGAGGAGACCGATCGGTGTTCCTCCGTACTGGGATCACATGATCGGTCTCCTCTCCACTGACTGGACTGGTTTACACACACAGCTCCACGGTCCCGCACGGTCCCGCTGTTTTCACGGGCAATCGCAGGTGCCAGGCGGACATCGCGGCCGCCGGGCACGCGCACCGGGTCCCGAGCGACGCCGCGGGCGCCCCCTAGGCGGCCGGGAATGGGAGGACGTCATATGACGCCCACCCAGGATGGGAGATCCACCTTGTGGGCGTCATATGACTCTGGGCGGGATGGGAAGTGGTTAATAATGACTCCAATTTCTTGTCAACGGGGTCTCAAACCCTATACATTATCTACCGGACAAGTTAAGTTCTTGTTTAAGGAAGAGACTGCTGCATCTACTGCTGGCATGCTCCATTTTTTAAAGGAACGTTCTGTCGTCCGCCATCATGCAGGTAAGAAACAGCCAGACATAAGCCAAAAAGGTACACTTTGCAAACACCTACAGCTAGCCCAAAACTCCCCCGTATGGTCACAGGCTCTAGCTAGCTTGACTGATTGTTACAATCACTGGGACACCCCACAATTATAGTAAAGGGGTTTCACTTACCCATCCAGGCGCAGGGCAGCTTAGAAACTAAGAGCCCAAACTTCACCCATCACGGCGGGTTTCTGTCACTTGAGGACCTTCAAGGACTGGGTACCGTTTACATGTTTAGGGTCCACTCCCTTGGACCTGTACAGCACCCTGCAGGAATGCCTTAATGCTGTCATGAATTCCACTTCGCAGGGTCCATCGTTTGAAGGCCGCATTACAGACAAAACCTCACAGGATCTTGAGTCTTCTTTGCAAGGCTCAGGTACCATTCATCTAAGCATATAAAGCCTGTGTCAAATTGATCCGATCGGTCAATTCCTTGATTCATTTAAGAACCATTTGTGGGAGTAGAGACCTGGAGCTTAGAGAGCTCAAACAAACCGTGCCGTCCACCTTGCAGACACTGGTAAAAATCCGTAGTGCTTCCTGTGTGGGAGGGGTTATATAGGTAAATCACTTCCTGTCTGAAGACCTTTGGTCTACCAGTGTCCATTCACCTGGAGATAGAGTATTACCCAGTAGGTAATGAACATTAGCCTGACTCTGTGTCCCACGATGTATGAAAAAGAAAAACCGGTTAGAGTTTTCTAAAGACTTGAGACTGGGGCGGAGGTTCACCTTCCAGCAGGACAACAGCCCTAAAAATACAGCCAGAGCTACAATGGAAGGGTTTAGATCATATTCATGTGTTTGAATGGCACAGTCAAAGTCCAGACCTAAATCCAATTGAGAATCTGTGACAAGACTTGAAAATTGCTGTTCACAGATGCTCTCCATCCAATCTGACAGAGCTTGAGATATTTTGCAAAAAAGAATGGGCAAAAATGGCACTCTCTAGCTGTGCAAAGCTGGTAGAGACATACCCAAAAAGACTTGCAGCTGTAATTGTAGCGAAAGGTGGTTCTACAAAGTATTGACTCAGGGGGGCTGAATACAAATGCACACCACACGTTTCACGTTTATTTGTAAAAAAAAATTAAAACCATTTATCATTTTCCTTCAACTTCACAATTATGTGCCACTTTGTGTTGGCCTATCAGATAAATCCCAATAAAATGACAAAATGTGGACAATTTCAAGGGGTATGAATACTTTTTCAAGGCACTGTACTTATCGGAACCTCCAAATCCTGTGCCAAGTGAAGGCACCATGGCTACAAAAATGTACAAACACTTTAATTGAACTGCTGACAGACTGGACCATATACATAAAAAGATCAGAGTCTAGAGAAGACAATACCATCATTGATCTCTTTCTTATGCCACACTTCCCTAACCAACCCCTATTACCTTTTCCAAAGCCTTCTGTATTGAAAACCACCAGATCCTTTTATTTCCCTGCTTCCGTCCATCAGTCTCCCTGAGGCACAACACAAACGCATTCCACCCCTATTGTCTAGATGCGCTAAAAACAACACCAGCAACTCATTGGTTTTAACCCAGCTAGTTGTGGTTGCACAGGAAATCTTACCTTCATATAACAATCTAACATCTCCATCTATTCTACAATTCATCCCTTATATTTCATTAGTTTGTCTTCAACAAACGCACGTCTGCAAGCACATCATCTTAACTAGAATTAATCCATTCCCTTCCCCCTGGCTTTAATTAAATTGTATCTAACGGTGACTTTATTGAAATCGCTAAAATGACTGCACACCACAAGCAGAAGGGTTGGAATTGTTATGAAAAAATCTACCAAAGATAGAGCAGAGACATAAATAATAAAAACGCACCGGGATCCAGGCCTTCCCTACACACGACAATTGTGCAATATTTGTCTATACATAATTGCAGAATCCACTTGTGTGAAACGGCTGAATTCTATAGCATTATACATGTGCTGAGCCAGTTGTGCTAGGTAAGTGACTGCTGCAATTTGGTGGCTGTGTGTAATAACAAATACTTTTATTTGTCTAGGGTCCAGCTAAGAAAAATGGAAGTCTGAAGAGGTTTTATTTCAGTGTAGTGCTTGCATAGCAAAAGTCCAAACTTATTAAGCAAAATATACTTATGCTGATGCAGTGCACCTGTCACTTTCTATTTGTGCTGAAATAGATAGCTAGCAGCTGCATGGAGTTTGTCCAGGAGCTGAAGAATTATACACTACTACCTATTTCCAATGAGTGTGTCACACTTATGCCCCGTACACACGGTCGGCTTTCCAGAGGTTCGGGAACTATAGGTTCAAGCCATACATCTGTCACATGTTGGAAATCTTGCAGCTGGAAATTTCCAGGTTCAGGAAGGCACTGTAAAGTATTTCCCTCCAGGGTCACTGATAAGGGAGTAGCACTGGCTCTCCTGTATGGGGCCATCAGTTCAACAAGGGGCCCGGGTATTTGGTGCAGGCAGTTTTCCCCTCACTACAGCACAGCTGGTTTCTCCTGCTCTCGTTCCTGCTGACTATCAGCTGCTGGAAGGGGGGACACAGGGGGGTTCAATCTTCAGGCAGTGGTGCCCCCCTCCGCCATTCTGATCCCCCCCTCTCCAGTCCAGGATCCCCTTCATTCGCAGCTTTGATCCCTCCTCCTTGTGTTTACTATGCTTCAGTTTGCAAATGAACAGGGAGCCTCTGTATAGAGTGCTTCCTGATCATTCATTCTGTAGCAGCTAAGGTTGCAGAGAAAGTATTGGAGATTTGTGTCCTCAATCACTTTCCCAAAAATGAGAAATCAGAGATCTGTGGAGACTCCCTCTCCCATCCCAGGTTAAATAATAATGTAAAACCACGTGAATGAGTGCTTTGTTTATGCGGCTGGAGTTGTGTCCGGGGTCATACACCTGCATCCACCCAAGCTGAGGGGGGGGGGGGGGGGGGGGTTGTCAGGTAGGGAGGCCCATGATTTATAACAGCAGCCCTGTTTATCTCTACTGTGAATATGGTTGCAGTACATGCAAGTGTGCCTAATTTGTGTTCCACAGAAGGGACAAAACAGCTCCATGAGCACCAGAAATCACCTGGGATTTTGAGCTGCTAAGGGTCTGTGTGCATGAGGCCTTAGGATGTAGCCACTGTTCAGATAATAATTTACCGCCTGGCTCGATTATTATTTAAATCGACCCATGGATCACATATGGGCACAATATCATGTATGGCCAACTTAAGAGTGGAAGATGGAGTCACCTCTTGGTTAGTGGGGCACTTGACATAATCAATGTCTACCCTAACTGCAGCTGGGCATTTGGCAAACGTGTCTTAATAACTGGCATACATTCACTGAAAATGCCACACTGCATTCAGCATGTACAATCTGTTGCAAAGTTAACAAATAACTGAAAGTGTATATAAAGCCAAAACCTTTTTCTTTATTTTGGACAGAATGGTAAGAGGTCAGAACCCCTCTCTGGTTCTCATCACTGACTATGTCCCATTAAGGAGATGAGATTTGCCTTCTCTATTTGTCCTGGTGACTTATGTGAGTGCCCATTCACACCACAAAAATACATTCCAGATCTGTTCTGGGTGCGTTTCTGCATGCCTGTTTTTAATGTGTTGTGGTGCTTTCCAGTGCGTTTTTGATGTATTACTGGATGCAGGGCCAGTTCACACTACGTTTTTTCTGCATCAAAAACACATGGAAAGTAGGTTATATGGTTTCCAATGGCATAGTTCACACCAGTGTGGTCAGTTCCAGGGCGTTCCAGTTCCAGAAAAAAAAAAGTAGAAGACGCTGCATTTTTCCTGCACTGGACTGTGCTGGAACACGGTAAAACGCACCGGAATGCACTGTAACGCATCAAAAATGCACCAGACCCCAGTACAGTAAAAAAAACAGGGAAAAAGAAGGAAAAAAAACACATCTGGAAACGCATCAAAAGCGCATGGGAACGCATTAAAAACGGGCATGCAGAAATGCATACAGAACGGATCTGAAGTGCGTTTTTGTGGTGTGAACCAGCCCACATTTTTTCCTGGGTTTTTCTTTCACAGTACTAGAATCTGGTGCGTTTTTGATGCGTTCCAGTGCATTCTGGTGCATTTTGATGTGTTTTACCGCGTTCCAGTATAGTTCATTGCAGAAAAAATGCAGCATTTTTTTAGGCTGGATTCACACCCATGCAGTTTTAGTGCATTTGCATTTTGAAGATTTGCACTACAGAACGTGTTCCATAGGAAACCATGGTAAATGGACTGTAGTGCAAATTTACAAAATGCAAAAAGCACTAAAAATGCATAAGTGTGAATCCAGCCTTATGGAATGTCCTGAAACTGACCGCACTGGTGTGAACTATGCCATTGGAAACCACATAACCTACTTTCCATGATGCAGAAAAACAAACGCACTGGGCTGCATGTGGTGTGAACTGGCCATGAACTTGTTAGTTGTCAGCAGGTCAGCAATAGAGGAAAGATACTCCAAAGAGAGTAATTGTTCCAGTGACAACTGTCTGAAGCTCACCACACACATGAAAATCTGATGGTAGATCTGAAGAAGATTGCGCAAACAAGCACAAGGGCCTGCCTGATTGGATAGTTTCGGTAGTTCCTCCTATTACAGAGTTTTGGTAGGTGTAAAGTTGTACAAAGATTGTACGGTCAGATTGTAATGTGTATGCAGGAGGTATATTCTTGATTTTGGATAGATTTTTCTCACCTCCTGTTGCACCTACAGGACAGGAAATGAAGGAAAATCACCCCAAAGGGGCACAGATGGAAAAAAAAGAAATCAGTACTGTAATGCCGCGTACACACAATCGGAAATTTGGCCAGCAAAAGACCGATGAGAGCTTTTGGTCCGAAAATGCGACCAGGTGTATGCTCCATTGGACTTTTACTGGCCGAATTCCTCCCAGAAAAAGATTGAGAGCAGGTTCTCTATTTTTTCGGCTGTACCAATTCCGACGCGCAAAATTCCTACGCATGCTCGGAAACAATTCGACGCATGCCCGGAAGCATTGAACTTCATTTTCTCGGCTCGTCTTAGTGTTGTACGTCACTGCGTTCTTGATGGTCGAAAGCTCAGCAAACTTTTGTGTGACCGTGTGTATGCAAGCCAAGCTTGAGCGGAATTCCGTCGGAAAAACCATCCAAGATTTTTCCGACGGAAAATCCATTCGTGTGTACGCGGCATTGCCATTCCCCACGCTAGACAAAATGAAAAAAAGAAAAAGAGTTTTCGCATTAGATAAACACAGTTAGGCAAAACATTCTTCTGTGACCCAAGTGCATACAATGCTACACTTATGCCGCGTACACACGGTCGGAATTTCCGATGGAAACAGTCCGATGGGAGCTTTTCATCCAATTTTCCGAACGTGTGTATGCCCATCAGTCTTTTTCTGTCGGAATTTCCGATGGACTTTGGATTCTCAATCCAAAGTTCTTAATTTTTCCGACGGAAAACCTTTCGATCGGATTTTCCGATCGCGTGTATGCAATTCCGACACGCAAAATTCCGACGCATGCTCGGAAACAATTTGACGCATTCTCAGAAGCATTAAACTTCCCTTTTATAGTGCAGTCGAACATTTTTTAAGGTGTGGTTTTATTGACCATCGGAATTTGGTGTGACCGTGTGTAGGCAAGACAGTTTGAGCGAAATTCCGTCGGAATTCCGGTGGGAAAACCATCAGAGCTTTTTCCGACGAGAATTCCGACCGTGTGTACACGGCATAAGAGATTTGAGATACTATCTCACTCTGTATGATTTCCTATTTAACCCCAGGGCCATATTTTTCACATACATATATTATGCTCCTAGAACTCTAAATGAAGGTGTCATTTATCTCATAAACATCTCAGAATGGCTACCGTGCACCACATCCTCTGCCTTTCCTTTGTTTATGTGTGTATTAGTGAGCTCTAGACTATATTTTTCCCAGCCACCTTCCTGTCCATAAATGTATTGCTCAGCTGAGTTTTTAGAACTATTCGCATACAGTTCAACTTACATCACCAGTGTTTTCAGTCTGAATTTTTGCCTTCACATTCCCCATAAATGACTCCCAAGAGTCTTATTAATGAGCCAATACAAACTCTGGATTTTAGACCAAAAATATATTTTACAGCGCGGTACAAACCTGCAGCTTTAACTTCCTAAAGGCTGGAGGCCAGACCTTTTCCCTAAAATTCCTGATGGAATGCAATAACATGCCTGTGCTAACTGAGGAAATGCTTGCCCTTTGTGACCTCTCAATTGTTTGTCATGCCATGGGAGTGATCAACCTGCAAGGCTTGGCATGTGGTACCTTTCTTTGCAACATCAGTTGGATCCCTACCTAGCCTGCAGGGTCTGGAATGCACAGGCAAGAACCATTCCTCTTTCCTGCTGAGTCTTGCACAGTCTAGGGCGAGAAGTCAAAGTTTATGACATGTGTAACCCTTTTCCAAATACAAAGGGGCAAGAGCCTTACAAAATAGGGGCAAGTCATAACGTGTCATGGCAGACTTAAAACTTATGAGGACAGAAGAGCTGTCATCTCCTTATAATGATAGGAAGCAGTGTTTACCCATACAGGGAAGCACACCAAATACTGGAATATCGGTATTAATGCAAGAGGTTCTAAGACAAAAATACAGAAAACTGGCCTTCATTTTGTATTAACCTTGAACCATACAGACTACAATAATCAACATTCCGGGGGACTGGATGTAACAGGAGGAGAGAGAACGTGCTGCTCATGCGGGGCTTTGCAACCAGGGAGAACGCTCGGCTCATGTGATGATCAAGTGTCCACTATATGGAGTGTCATAGCAACAAGGCAGGGCGTGGGAATGATAATTATAGTGGAGATTTTTGGCCAAGCTTGGGGGGGTGCCACCAATATCCTAAAAGTTATGGCACTCACGTTTTTTATTTTTTAACCTACTGGGGCCCCTTGCCCGCATAGTCACTTTTATGCAAAAAGGCAAATTTGGCTTTCAAAGTATTTCTAAAGGCAATTTTTTAATTTTTGATAGAACAGAATGGCTCAAACTCTATGAAAATCCTCTAATGGGACTTTAAAGTGGTTGTAAACCCTTACAGACCACTACAGGTAAGCCTATAATAAGGCTTATCTATAGATACTGTGGATTTCTCCTAAACCTGACGGTTTAGGAGATATTCACTGTATCAGCATGTGCCGACGCTACGCATACTAGCTCATTATGCCTTTATCTTGCAGGTTTTTATTTTTATTTATTTTTTTCCAGGGTTTACAACCACTTTAAAGAGGAAGTAAACTCTGTCAAAAAAAACACCTTGTATACTAGCTCATTATGAATTACTTACCTGAGATCGAAGCCCCCGCGCCACAGGAGGAATTCCCCCATCAACACTGGCTGTGTTAAAGGGGGAAATCAAGCAATTGTCTTTCCTGCAACCTATAGTTGCAGGAAAGAAAATCTCCCCATCTGGACATTTTTTCTTGATCAGCTGGCTACAGCTGCTAATCAATGTATTCTGACAGTGGAGGGCCCCATTACAGAATACAATGTCCCATTTGGTGTAATCCATTTTTTTTTTTTTTCTGGAACTGGAACGCCCTGGAACTGACCACACTGGTGTGAACTATGCCATTGGAAACCATATAACCTACTTTCCATGTGTTTTTGATGCAGAAAAAAACGTAGTGTGAACTGGCCCTGCATCCAGTAATACATCAAAAACGCACTGGAAAGCACCACAACACACTAAAAACAGGCATGCATCCGGGCATCGCTGCTCCGGCGTTGTGACTGGCCGGAGCAGCGATGACGTCACTCCGGCGCATGCACGCTGGAGTAATCAGTGACGGCATGACCGCCTTCACTAACGGCACGCTCAGTGCGCCTGCGCCGTTGTCTACACATCGTGCCCGTTTTTATTAAAATATCTCCTTAACCGTGTAGGTTAAGGAGATATTTCTTGCACCTACAGGTAAGCCTTAGGCCGCGTACACACGAAGGGACTATCCCGCGGGATTATCCTCTGAACCCAAGTCCAGCGGATAATCCCCTCGTGTGTGGGCGCCGGCGGACTTTTTGGCGCCAAAGTCCGGCGGACCAAAGTTTTAAGTTTGGTTTTAAAATTATCCGCTGGACTTGGCAGTCCGGCGGACAATCCCGCCGTTAGTAGGCTAGTCCGCTGGACTTTTGAAATGAACGGACTTGCCGCTCGTCGGCAAGTCCGTTCATTTAGCACGTGACTTCAGGTTACGTAGCTAGCGTAGGCAGGAAATGCCGCCGCGCTAGCTCCATAAGCTGGCATGGATTTAAAGGGACTCCCCACGCCGAAAAAACGGCGTGGGGGTTCCCCCCAAATCCATGTCAGACCCTTATCCGAGCACGCAGCCTGGCCGGCCAGGTAAGGGGTGGGGACGAACGACCGCCCCCCCCCCCTCCTGAGCCGTACCAGGCCGCGTGCCCTCAACATGGGGGGTGCCCTGGGGAAAGGGGGGCCGTGCGGCCCCCCCACCCCAAAGCACCTTGTCCCCATGTTGATGAGGACAAGGGCCTCTTCCCGACAACCCTGGCCGTTGGTTGTCGGGGTCTGCGGGCAGGGGCTTATCGGCCCTCAGATCCCGGCCCCCCACCCTATGTGAATGAGTATGGGGTACGATGTACCCCTACTCATTCACCTAAGGTGTAAAATGTAAAGTACAAAAACACACACACTTTTAAAAAAATATTTTATTGCACTGCTCCGGGGGTCTTCTTCCGTCTTGGGGGTCTTCTTGCCGGACTCCTCCGCTCTCTTCTGCTCTTTTACCTAGCTCTTTCACGAGCGGAGAAGTCCGGCTACCTTCTTCGTCGTCGCCGCTGTCGTCTGGGGGTCTCGATCCGCCTTCGGGGGTCTTCCGGGGGTCTCTTCTGTTCTTGTGGCGGTCGTCGTCTTCCGCGCCGCTGGCGCCGCCTTCTTCTTCTTGTCCTTCTTCTTGTTCTTCTTGTTCTTCTTGTTCTTCCGATGTTGACACGTCGCTCCCTCTGGCCGGAATGCCAGAGCCGCGCTGTGCTGGGACTTATATAGGGACAAGGGGACAGGGTCACATGCTCATGTCACATGGTGACCCCGCCCCCTTGTGATGTCACAGTCCCAGCATCCTCCGGGACTGTGACATTGCAAGGGGGCGGGGTCCCCATGTGACATGAGCATGTGACCCTGTCCCCATGTCCCTATATAAGTCCCAGCGCAGCGCGGTTCTGGCATTACGGGCAGAGGGAGCGACGTGTCAACATCGGAAGAAGAACAAGAAGAACAAGAAGAAGGACAAGAAGAAGAAGGCGGCGCCGGCGGCGCGGAAGACGACGACCGCCGCAAGAACAGAAGAGACCCCCGGAAGACCCCCGAAGGCGGATCGAGACCCCCAGACGACGGCGGCGACAACGAAGAAGGTAGCCGGACTTCTCCGCTCGTGAAAGAGCTAGGTAAAAGAGCAGAAGAAAGCGGAGGAGTCCGGCGAGAAGACCCACAAGACGGAAGAAGACCCCCGGAGCAGTGCAATAAAATATTTTTTCAAAAGTGTGTGTGTTTTTTTTGTACTTTACATTTTACACCTTAGGTGAATGAGTAGGGGTACATCGTACCCCATACTCATTCACATAGGGTGGGGGGCCGGGATCTGAGGGCCCCCTTATTAAAGGGGGCTCCCAGATTCCGATAAGCCCCCGCCCGCAGACCCCGACAACCAACGGCCAGGGTTATCGGGAAGAGGCCCTTGTCCTCATCAACATGGGGACAAGGTGCTTTGGGGTGGGGGGGCCGCACGGCCCCCCTTTCCCCAGGGCACCCCCCATGTTGAGGGCACGCGGCCTGGTACGGCTCAGGAGGGGGGGAGGCGCTCGTTCGTCCCCACCCCTTTCCTGGCCGGCCAGGCTGCGTACTCGGATAAGGGTCTGACATGGATTTGGGGGGGACCCCCACGCCGTTTTTCGGCGTGGGGATTCCCTTTAAATCCATGCCAGGTGACGGAGCTAGCGCGCAGGCATTTACTGCCTACGCTAGCTACGTACCTGAAGTTACGTTCGAAATGAATGGACTGCTCCGTGTGTGGGCAAGTCCGTTCATTTTCAAAAGTCCCGCGGACTTTGTCCGCCGGAGAAGTCCGGGCAAGTCACACACTCGGAAGTCCGGCCGTGTGTGGGGAAGTCCCGCCAGACTAGGTCCGGCGGACAAAGTCCGAACGTGTGTACGCGGCATCAATCTAGGCTTACCTGTAGGTTAAAGTGGTCTGTAAGGGTTTACAACCACTTTAACCGCTTCCCGACCGCCTAACGCCGATATACGTCGGCAAAATGGCACGGGCAGGCAAAATCACGTACCTGTACGTGATCGTGCATGTGCCTGCCTGTGGGTCTCGCGACCCGGTCGGGAGCTGCGGGACCAGCGGACCCGATCGCCGCTGGTGTCCCGCGATCGGGTTACGGAGCTGAAGAACGGGGAGAGGTTTGTGTAAACTGTCAGTGATCGGCTGTTCCCTGTCATCGGGAACGCCGATCTATGACGTCAGACGTACAGCCACGCCCCCTACTGTAAAAAAAAAACACAACACGTCACACTGACTCCTCCCCGCCCCCTAGTGGTTAACTCTTTCACTACAACTGTCATTTACATAGGAATCAGTGCTATTTAAATAGCACTGATTTCTGTATAAATGACAAATGTCCCAAAAATGTGTCAAAAATGTCCGATGTGTCCGCCATAATGTCGCAGTCACAATAAAAATCGCTGATCGCCGCCATTACTAGTAAAAAAAAAAATATTAATAAAAATGCTATAAAACTATCCCCTATTTTGTAAACGCTATAACTTTTGCGCAAACCAATCAATAATCGCTAATTGCGATTTTTTTTACCAAAAATATGTAGAAGAATACGTATCGGCCTAAACTGAGGAAAAAAAAAAAAAAGTTTTTTTATATATTTTTTGGGGATATTTATTATAGCAAAAAGCAAAAAATATTGCATTGTTTTCAAAATTGTCGCTCTATTTTTGTTTATAGCGCAAAAAATAAAAAACGCAGGGGCGATCAAATACCACCAAAAGAAAGCTCTATTTGTGGGAAAAAAAGGACGCCAATTTTGTTTTGGAGCCATGTCGCATGACCGCGCAATTGTCAGTTAAAGTGACGCAGTGCCGAATCGCAAAAAGGGGCCTGGTCCTTTGGCTGCCAATTGGTCCGGGGCTGAAGTGGTTAGGGGCAACCCAAACAATTTTATATACTGTATATATCCGATTCCTCTTGTATTGAATTGTATTGTAACTGTATTGTCTGCCCTCACATAAAGCGCTGCGCAAACTGTTGGCACCAGGGTTGCCAACCTCCCGGGGCATTTTTTACTGATTAAACATGGGACATTTACTGACGGAGCACATTTTTGAACCTGAAAAATGACAGAACTCTTATTGAAAACCAAGACAATCAATATTTAACCGCTTGCCGACCAGCCGCCGCAGTTATACAGTGGCAGGTTGGTACGGCTGCGTAAATCACTGTAGCTATACATGGGCTCTTTAAGACGCTATAGCAGGCATGCCTGCGTGTCCCTGGAGCCGATGCGCATGCCCGGCGAGCGCAATGTCCGCCGGGCCCCCCCGATTGCTCCTGACAGAACGAGAATGGGGATCTGTGCGTATAGACTTGACTTGTACAGAGTACAAATCTGATATCGGCCGCTGACTCCTGCAACTGTTCACACGCAGCGTGTGGATGCATTGTGTATAAGCAGTGGCAAGAATGGGCTGATTTTTGCCCGCGGCCACCCCTGGTCACTGCTATTCAGCTATGTGAATGTAGACTTACTGAGAATGTTCACCAGAATTGGGTCAATCTCCCTAGCAACTGACAAGTAACCCCTTTGATCATTCATTTTAGAACTACATAGATATATTAAAAGCTAATGGCTCACTAATTATGGCTCCAGTATACCACTCTTTATAATGTTGTATTAAATAAGGTCCTGTATCTTGACATGATACAAAGGGATAGCTTTAAATAATGGCACATTGCATTGGTAATGTGATACAGTCACTTGATATTATCCCTGCCTCATGATTAATGCATATACTTACAGTTTAAATGCTAAGCTATTCCCCATCCCTCCATAGCACCCTGTGAACAGAGAACCGTGTAATTATATATTTCAGTTTATATTCCTTTCTTATCATTGTTACTACTGTACAAACCATGTGAGAACGTTGTATACTAAAAGGCAAGTCCCTAAAGGACAAATATGTACTCAAAATATGTTGTGGTGTTATATAAGAAACATACAGTATATAAATAAGAGGTATATATTTTACTAGTGTACACCATACAATTTTTAAATTTTGGTCTAGATACTAAAAACCCGATCACTGGTACTAAATGTAAGCAGGTTCAAGTTGTCTGCGGACTTTAGGGAAAAAAAAGGAGGCCATACACTGATGGAATTGTGGCTAGTTCCTGATGAACCAGATGAAATTTGTTTTGTGGGTTGCCCTGTCATCATCCTTGAAAAATTGAGCTGGAGACAATTGGCGGCCAAACAGCATCTGCATTTGATTGGACGCAGCCACTGTTCAGCTGACGATCCCCCCCCCCCCCCCCCCCCCCCCCCCAAGGTTCCTTTATTTTTAATATTCACTTCATTGATAGATGACTCTGTTGGCACCCACACAACATTCTTAAATTGAAAATATTGAAGGAGCCATGGGGAGGGGGGATTGTTGGCCAATTTAATGCAGTTGCTGTCAGAATACAATACCCACTAGCAGGAGATTCGTCCATCTGCTCTGTAGAGTGTAGACTAAAAAAATCAGCCTGCAATCTAAACGAAACAAATCTATGTGTGTACAGCTGGCCATAGACAGCTCGATTCTTGGCTGGTTTAGCAGGGATTGGCCAAGATTCAAACCATGTATGGGCAAGTAGGCTTGCCACCTCATCCCTTTAAACCCGAACGCATATTAATCACACAGGTTCTGTGGCTAATTAAACTCACTTAATGCCTTATTTGCATTAAATTAGCTTTAAACCTGTGTAATTCATATGTGTTCGGGTTTAAAGGTTGGAGGTGGCAACCCTAATGAGTAGGCTGATTGTACCCAAGTTGATCAATCAACTTGAATACAACCAGCCTGTCGCATTTTTTCATGCTATTGGCAGCAGCTGTAGCTGCTAGCAATAATCACTGTGTGGTCTCCCGGTCACCCCCCTCATAGTGGGAGAACACAATAGCGCCACAGGAGAAATTCCCCCATCAACACTGGCTGTGTTAAAGGGGGAAATCAAGCAATTTTCTTTCCTGCAAACTATAGTTGCAGGAAAGAAAATCTCCCCATCTGGACATTTTTTCTTGATCAGCTGGCTACAGCTGCTAATCAATGTATTCTGACAGTGGAGGGCCCCATTACAGAATACAATGTCCCATTTGGTGTAATCCATTTTTTCTTTTTCTGGAACTGGAACGCCCTGGAACTGACCACACTGGTGTGAACTATGCCATTGGAAACCATATAACCTACTTTCCATGTGTTTTTGATGCAGAAAAAAACGTAGTGTGAACTGGCCCTGCATCCAGTAATACATCAAAAACGCACTGGAAAGCACCACAACACACTAAAAACAGGCATGCATCCGGGTATCCGGGCATCCGGGTATCGCTGCTCCGGCGTTGTGACTGGCCGGAGCAGCGATGACGTCACTCCGGCGCATGCACGCTGGAGTCATCAGTGACGGCATGACCGCCTTCACTAACGGCACGCTCAGTGCGCCTGCGCTGTTGTCTACACAACTGAGACTGTGTGGTCTCCCGGTCACCCCCCTCATAGTGGGAGAACACAATAGCGCCACAGGAGGAATTCCCCCATCAACACTGGCTGTGTTAAAGGGGGAAATCAAGCAATTTTCTTTCCTGCAACCTATAGTTGCAGGAAAGAAAATCTCCCCGGCTGGACATTTTTTCTTGATCAGCTGGCTACAGCTGCTAATCAATGTATTCAGACAGCGGAGGGCCCCATTACAGAATACAATGTCCCATTTGGTGTAATCCATTTTTTTTTTCTTCGTTCTGCCCACTGGCTGAACAAAAAAAAAAAAAAAAACAATCATCTATGGCCAGCTTTAGTATATTGCCATTACGTAATATTATTGTTTTGATTTTATCAGTATATCAGCAATAAAAAGTAAAATAGGACAATAGGCAGTAGCCGTGCATTTAAACATACGCACAGTCTAGGCAGTTCATTTCCTTTTCCCCAGCAATTATTAAAACATACATGATAAAAACCAGTTTATCATTGTTTTATTGTTACCAAAGAAAGGACAAAAAAAAAAAAAAAAACTTGATTCCTGAACAAAAAGTCTCCAATTGTGCAACATGCCTAATAGAAAACGACTGCAATCATTGAGAGATTAATGGTGCTATTAAGCTGGGAAAATGAAAATGTACACAATAAGGTGACAAAAAAAAAAGGTAAGCAATGTTTGCAAATGAAATGTTTAGATTTGCCTTAAGATCTAGACATGCAGGAATATTAAAATGTACAGGAAAGAAATCAAGCTTTCATCTCTACCTGGCCAGTTCACCGCAGTCTTGAGCTTATGAAGACTTGGGTTTACTCTTGGTGGCAGTCCCTGGGCTCCTTACATAATGGGGCCTTGGATTGGTATAGTGTTTATCATAGCTTTATCCTCACCTTCCTCTTTTCTTCCCAAGGCATCAATGGTCATTGTGGGCAGGTCATAGTATCAGCTAGCTTATTGTCTGACAAACTAGTTCTAGTTCAGCAACTTTGTCTCTTGAATATGCAAGTAAGCCAGCTAAAGGAGCGTCGGATGTCAGCGGAGACATGTCCGCTGACATCCGACCTACATATATAGATTATACACCGTTCTGAACGTTTACATGTAGGTCCGCTCGTGTGAAAGAGGCCTAAATCAACATTTAGGATAGGATATATCTATTAGGTTAACAAAATGACAAATAATTGACTATGAATGACTTGTCTTATGTATTGGGTCATTCTATGACTTGTCTTATGTATCGGGTCATTCTATGACTTGTCTTATGTATTGTGTCATTCTATGACTTGTCTTATGAAACAAACACAACATAATTGTCCATCTAACCTTATCAGTCTTTTCCATTCTCTCTCTTATATTTTTCTAGAGTCCAGTGGTCAGATGGATCATTTATAGACACAGATCTATTTTGTTCTTTTTGGTGAGCATCCCATACATCACCAGATGTTACAAGTCCATGCTTTATTATTTTACGTTATATCAGATAACATTTTTGTTGTTTTATGGTCATGTCCAGTGGTCAGATGGTCAATTGATACCTCTTCTTTAAAGAGAAAGGTTTTCAGGGATCGTCTAAAGATGGATAGATAAGGGGACAGTCGGACAGATTGGGGTAGAGAGTTCCAAAGGATATCATCAGATAACAGTGGAGGGTTTTTCCTCTATATCAGATAACATTTTTGTTGTATATATAGTGCAGGTTTTACTTTTCTTATCAGGGGCTCTTGAAGCTGAAGTTTAGGTATGAATATATTTTTACATACTTACATTGGTCCAGCTTGGATCAATGTAAGTATGTATATGCCATACCTGTGGGATCCCCATGAAAGCTGGAATCTTCTGTAGTAGGCACCACTACTACAGTGATTGCTGCTAGCTTCTGGGTCCTGTGCTAAGCATCTGCCCTGCTGCTTACATAGGAGGCTCGCTTGCCATAGGCACTATTCAGAGAACACTATAGGCCCCTTTCACACGAGGCGGATCCGCTTGCATCTCTCCGTTGATCTCCACTGATCCGGCGGATGACAGGTCCCGCTCTGCTCACTGAGCGGGGAGGGGCTTGTCGAGCCCTGCTGGTCTCTATGGAGAGATCGGATGAAAACGGAGAGCGTGTCCGTTTTCATCAGATCTCACCCGATCCGCCATCGATGGATCCGGACGTAGGGCCATCCGTCTGCTTTTGGCAGATCGGACCAAGTCGGATGTCAGCGGACATGTCACCACTGACATCCGTCGCTCCATAGACTAGCATGGAGCGCCTATTCAGGTCCGCCGTCAAAACTGACAGGCGGACCTGAACGGTCCGTCAGTGTGAAAGGGGCCATAGGGTTTATTTACCAAAGCTGGAGAGTACAAAATCAGGCTCACTTCTGCATAGAAACCAATCAGCTTCCAGGTTTTATTGCCGAAGCTTAATTGAACAAGCTCAGGTTAGAAGCTGATTGGCTATGAAAAGAGGGATGTGGGTGTACCAATGAAAGTTATTAATTTTGGAGCTGGCTGCTCACCCCGGATAAATTTATAGAAAAAGAATATACAATATTCCCGTGGGGTTTTTTGGCAGCAAAGCTGCCAAAAAAACCCCACGGGGAATATTGTATATTCTTTTTCTAGAAGCTGATTGGCTACCATGCACAACTGCACCAGATTCTGAGTGCTCCAGTTTTAGTAAATCTACCCCTATGAATGTTCTCAATTAATGCAAAGTGTTCTCTGATCGGACAAGGTGGAAATCGTGATTTGTCACAGGTCCTTTTTTATAAATAAATTCGATAAAGATCCTTGAGATTTTCTTTCTGCTGTTCTGTTTCTAGGCATCAAAAAGTAAACTTATGATGGCCAAACACTATACAAAAATTTGTTGGAACTCGTTTTCAAAAACGAACACTCGGCCGTGAGAGCAAACAATAGTGCCACCGTGTAATGACCACATTTCGATCAATAAATTGTTCAAATTAATCTGTTTTATTTTTTTTCCAGTTTTGTCACATGTGCGCAGTGCAAAAATTAGCTATGAGTAAACACTGATGCCAATGTGAAACGCGTCAGATTCCTGTTCATTATTTTTCTGCTGTGGACCGAGTTATGTGAGTTTTACTTGAAAATAAAAGGCACAAGAAATTAGATTCTTTTTGGAGTGCGGCTGTTCGGAGTTATTTTTCCTTCTTCATTTGCGCAGTGCAAATACTTACATCCTTAACGGGTCAGACACACGTTAACCTTTAAAATTATTGTTAGGCAGAATTTTCCCAACCTATTCCTTTAATCTTTTGGCTCTGAAAAGTCAAAAACTATTTTCTATTTGTGCCCATTAACTCGAAAAACGAACGAATGGTCCAAATGACAGATTTTCAAATAATTTTTTCATGTAGTGTATGGACAGCATAAGACAAAGCTTTTGACATATTTTCCAGTTATACTGGTACTCGGTAGGAATGATTTTGATGAGGATTTAGGCAGTCTGGTGAAGGCGGTATGGGGAGATATTTGACTATCCATCTGTAAACAGAAAAAGGTTACAAATTCCTGCTCTAAGGCCCCTTTCACACTGGGGCGGGGAGCCGCAGTGACGGTAAAGCAGCGCTATATTTAGCGATGCTTTACCGTGCGGTTTTACCTCCCGCGAGCGGCCGAAAAAGGGTTAAACACCCCCGCAGAGCGCCGCCGTAGCCGCGCTTTTTTGGGGCGGTATTGCCGCGGTTTTACCACGGTGTCCCATTCTAATCAATGGGAAGGAGCGGTATAGGAGTGGTGAACACACCGCTCCTATACCGCTCCAAAGATGCTGCTAGCAGGACTTTTTTTGTCATCCTGCTAGCGCACCGCTCCAGTGTGAAAGCCCGCCGGCTTTCACACTGGAGTTAAAGGGGCCGGATTTTTTCAGGCGGTGAACAGGCGCTATTTTTAGCGCTGCACCGCATGAAAAACGCCCCGGTGTGAAAGGGGCCTTAGTGACCCAAATGAGAAGGTTTGCATTAAAGTTTACGTTCAGACAGCTTTTTGTATTGGATAAAGTGGGGATGGAAAAAAAAAAGTTCAGTCGAGCTCCCTTACTGTCTGAGTGGTACTGTATAACTAGAAAGGAAGGAAATGAGACTAACAGCAAAACACACAGACATAATAAAAATTTCCCATTGCCATTAATTATGATATGCTGCTATATTAAAGAGTATTTGTTTACAAGAGTTTGCCAGCAGCTATTTACTATATTATATATATATATATATATATATATATATATATATATACATATATACACATATATATATATAAATACCATCTATTTTATTTATTTCAAATCTTGACTGTGTGTATACATTAATTGTAGCTTGCATAAGGATTTTTTTTTAGCAAAAAATATTGTCTACAAAATTTTTTGGGATCTTTGTAAACTGGCGCATTCGCTTGGGGAGTGGCACTCACCTTACATCATTTTTAGTATTGTGCTTATAGAAATTTGTGGGGTTTATGTCCAAACTTAAAAAACAATCAGAGACATCGATCTTCAGTCCTTTACAGAAGTTTGTCTCCAAAGTTCCCCCTTTATAAGCATCAGCTAATAATATTATTTGTGAGCTAAGCTCTCACAAGCAGAGTCTACGTAAATCTCATGTCTTGAATTGTATTGTAACCACACTGTCTGCTTTTACTTTTCAAAGTGATACACAAGCTGTTAGCACTATATAAATTCTGTATATTGATAATAGTTGTCCAATCAAAAGATGGGCAAACATACAGAGACCTGCCTATTTGACTTGTGATTCTGGCTTGAGTATTGTAATCTCTAATAAATTTGGCTATGTACACCTGTGAATCATTTAGGGGACAAAAATCCTGGCTTCAAACTAAAGCCTAGTACACATAGACCAAATGTCGTTCGACATTCAGCTCGTGTGTGTGTGGCAGCCGAGCCGGCTTCTGTCGAAGGCTCATGACCAAAAACGGTCTGCCAACCAACTCCCAATCAATGGCTGAGAGTGCTGGCCAGATTGTTCTGGCAGGGAGCTGTCCACCTGTCAGTACACAATAGCTCAGCTTGGGAGATCGCTGTACTAACATCGGATTGTTCGTACAGGTGCTCAGACCTAAGCTGTCAGGTTTTTTTTGCTCAACCTGCTGGGTTGAGCGAAAAAAAAAAAAAAAAAACTAGTGGTGTGTATGAGGCTTTATCCTATCTGTGATCATGAGATTTTCCACTGTACACAACTGTTATCTAAGTTGATAATTATATGGCAGGATAATCCAATACATACACTGTAGTGAAGTGGCCATTTACTCACCATGCTCAGACACAGGCTTCAAACTGTATTTCCCACATGGCCAAGGAGTATAAATTCTTCAGTTCTTCTCCCTCAGCTCAGGGAAGAGACCCTCCACTGTTGGAACAGATGTATGGGCAGCCAGGCAAGAGCCTGGTACATGACTTATCCAAAATACCCAGCTATTGTGGAGAGCACCTCTCCTATTGCAACCAGAGTACTCCCCTCTCAGTTGGGTGGAGCTTTGTCCATGGGGTTTGGATCCCTCCAGCTGTTCCCCTGTGATACCAAAGCTACCACCACCCCCTCCCTTTAGAATGTAAGCTCTACGAGCAAGGCCCTCCTGTACCTTTTGTATTGAACTGTACTGTAATTGTGTTGTCCCCCTATACATTGTAAAGCACTGCGTAAACTGTTGGCACTATATAAATCATGTATAATAATAATGCCCTGGATTTCTCTGTGAGGGACGCTGTTTATGAGGATAATCACAAGTAGCTGTTTGTGTTCTACACTGTCTTAATGAATTAGTGATTCTCAGCTAGGCTCCGGTTGGCTGTTGTTATAGAATCTTATAGACTGTCAGGATCCGAGGGGTTAACAAGCAGCTGTAAAAATAAATCAATGTATGGTGTTGCGCTCCAAAAAACAACCAAGTGCTGACTGCCGAGTGCCAAAAGGTCATACAAATCCTCCTAATGATCATAAATATATAAATAAATAAATATGATAATAAATAAATGGATGAGCTAGCATAAAATAAAGTGCATATGTGCCGTAACTAAACAAAATCACTAAATAAGATTCACTAAATATGGAAAATAAATACAATACACTGTGCTAAATTAAAAATCATAAAGTGCAAGATACGCATCCATGTAAAAGAACCTTCTATCCAAATGAAGGTGCATATAAAAAGTGCAATAGTGACAATATATATCAAGTCCATGAATGCACACAGTGCAAAAAATGCAAAATTGCAAACAAAAATTCTGAAAACAAACAAATTAATATAGAGTCCGTGAAACAAATTGCTGAGTGGCTCAGAGCAGTGACAAGGTGATCCTGTGTCTCCTAAGAGCCTGAAAAAAATGGGTGCAGTGGCTCCTTACCTTACTGCTGTAAGGCAAACAGCAATGTATGTTTATATCCAAAGCGCTGTATCCTGTGATAGGTATGGCTGGATTTAACCCCTTACAAAGCTCCGGTTTCCAATGGTTCCTCCGCAGTATTACATGAAGATCATAAAAGGAAACAAGGAAGGAGCCCCCAATAGTGAAGTATGCCAATCGAGTTTATTAAATAAAGCGTGCAATAGGGGTACTCACAAATTCAGAGAAAATCTTTCAAAACATAACGAGCACCACACTCGTACCTCGGAAGTCACTTCCGGTGTCCAAAAGCCCTAATATTCCTACGTGTATCGTCACCTAATCACGTGACTTCATCAGGGAATAACAAGCAGCTGTGAGACAGTTCAGTCAACTTAAAAGGCTTTATTCAGCAAAATGCAACAGAAAATTGACAGGCTTTGTCTTTATAGGCAGTTCAAACAACACAAAAAACACTCTTCTTAGCAGTATAAGACAGTCCTTTTAAATCATGCTCAGCATCCCAGCCACAGCATATAACATAGCAAAGCCCCAGTTCAGGGAAGCTCACCCAGCAGGATGAAGTCATAGGCAACAAGGGTCCTTCCAGCTTCAAGCTCCTCTCAGCTCTAATAGCTCAACAGCCATCTCTCTCCAAACACACTTCTCCTCTCTGACATTTTCAACTCACCTGGCTATAAGCAGGTCTGAAGGGTAAGTACCTGCCCTCTTCAATTAACCCCTTCTTAACCCTGCCCCAGGCTGATTCTCCACAAGACATATATTATTCTGAGTCATTGCTGTCAAGAGTCCATGTTTGTGCAGCTTTCATCATTCTGCATTTTATGCATGATTTTTGCCACCCCATTGATTCTTAGAATTGATTCCAACAATGCGCCTGTTTAGAAAAAATTTACAGTTGCTTCCTTGGCCGATTACCTATACTAAATAAAGGGTATATACTGGCAAAATAAATCAAGCAGCCTTTTCTTTGAAGTACAGTGCCCTGAAAAAGTATTCATACCCCTCGCAATTTTCCAAATTTTGTCATGTTACAGCCAAAAATTTAAATGTATTTTATTAGGATTTATGTGGTAGACCAACACAAAGTGGCACATAATTGTGAATGTAAGGAAAATGATAAATGGTTCTCAACATTTAAAAAAAAAAAAATAAAAAATTCTGAAAAGTGTGGCGTGCACTTAACTAATATCTAGTAAAACCAATTGCCTTCAGAAGTCACCTAAATAGTAAATAAAGCCCACCTGTGTACAATTTAATTTAAGTTTTGTGAAGCCCTTAGAGGTTTGCTAGAGAACCGAAGTGAACAAACAGCATCATGAAGGCCAAGGAACAAACCAGACAGGTCCAGGATACAGTTGTTGAGAAGTTTAAAGGAGGGTTAGGTTATATAAAAATATTGCACGCTTTACACATCTCACAGAGCACTGTTCAAACCATCATCCAAAAAAGGAAAGAGTATGACACAACTGCAAACCTACCAAGACATGGTTGTCCACCTAAACTGACAGGCCGGGCAAGGAGAGTATTAATCAGAGAAGCAGCCAAGAGGCCCATGGTAACTCTGGAGGAGCTGCAGAGATCCACAGCTCAGGTGGGAGAATCTTTCCACAGGACAACTATTAGTCGTGCACTTCACAAATTTGGCTTTTATGAAAGAGTGGCAAGAAGAAAGCCATTGTTGAAGGAAAGCTATAATAAGTCCTGTTTGCAGTTTGTGAGAAGCCATGTGGGGGACACAGCAAACATGTGGAAGAAGGTGCTCTGGTCAGATGAGACAAAATTCAACTTTTTGGCCTAAAAGAAAAATGCTATGTGTGGTGGAAAACTAACACTGCACATCACCCTGAACACACCATCCCCACCATGAAACATGGTGGTGGCAGCATCATGTTGTGGGGATGCTTTTCTTCAGCAGGGACAGGGACAGGGAAGCTGGTCAGAGTTGATAGGAATATGGATGGAGCCAAATACAGGGCAATCTTAGAAGAAAACCTGTTAGTCTGCAAAAGACTTGAGACTGGGGTGGAGGTTCACCTTCCAGCAGGACAAAAACCCTGAAACATACAGCCAGAGCTACAAGGGAATCGTTTACATCAAAGAATATTCATGTGTTAGAAAGGCCCAGTCAAAGTCTAGACCTAAATCTAATAGAGAATCTGTGGCAAGACTTTAAAATTGCTGTTTACAGATGCTATGTCCAATCTGACAGAGCTTGAGCTATTTTGCAAAGAAGAATGGGCAAAAATGTTACTCTCTAGATGTGCAAAGCTGGTAGAGACATCCCCAAAAAGACTTGCAGCTGTAATTGCAGTGAAAGGTGATTCTACAAAGTATTGACTTTGGGGGGCTGAATACAAATGCATGCCACACTTTTCACATATTTATTTGTAAAAACATTTGAAAAGAATTTATCATTTTCCTTCCACTTCACAATTATGTGTCACTTTGTGTTGGTCTATCACATACAATCCCAATAAAATACATTTACGTTTTTTGTTGTAACATGACAAAATGTGGAAAATCTTAAAGGGGTATGAATACTTTTTCAAGGCACTGTATGTTTACAGTCACATATACAGCAACTCTTCATAGCTTGTCAAACGCTTCTGAAAATCGGTCTACTACGGATTGCTTCTCAGAGGGGTTGCAGGCACTGCCGCATGTGTAAACTTATAATAGTTGCAATAAAAATAATGATCATATAAACAATTATTATACCAACTGTCCTGTTAATTTTAGCTAAGGAAAAACACTGGGATTTGTGACTACATTAGGCATGCAGGGTTCATTTCAGTCTGCAGCAGAAGTTTAGAGGGGAATAAATCTACACTGCTAAGACAAATAAGCCAATGCCTTTTCCTGCACAGACTAGCCCATGACTAATGATAGCTCTGGGATCTGACTTCAGCCCTTCTATATTGGAAAACTAACAGTTAGATTTTCTGTTAACAGCCTCCCTAATGGAGCCCCCTCCAACCCTAGTCCCCCATAGCAGCCACATAAGCTGCCATTGTTACACCACTGCCACTCCATGAGCCCTGGTAACCATTGTCACCAGGACTGCAAGTGAGGGAAAATCCAAAATTTGGAGTGGTCCTCACAACGGCAATAGATGGATGATGTTCAATGAGGACACTTACCGTATATACTCGAGTATAAGCCGAGTTTTTCAGCACATTTTTTTTGTGCTGAAAGTGCCCCCCTCGGCTTATACTTGAGTCAAGCTCTTTTCTGCAGCAGAGAATGACATTTTCCGACTCGACTTTGGGGTACCGTATCTCGGGGCCACTTGGTGCTAGGAACCCCAAATTTGGTGTGCAAACCCAGTGGATCAATACAACATATCCAAATTTGTATTGGGTTTCTAGCACCAAGTGTCCCCAAGATACAGGGCCCCAAAGTTGGTCAACTGTGTCCATCTGCAGCAATGTCATTTCGGGACCCTTTGGGTCCAGAGACCCCAAATTTTGTCTGCAGCTAGGGGGCATCTAGGAACCTGTAACTACCAAGATTGAAGTTTGGGGGACCTATGGCTGCAAATGGGCACAGTGAGGTATGCAAATGGGCATTGTTGACCCTCTTTTACACTTACAGTAGCTGCGCATTTCTCACCTAGGCTTATACTCGAGTCAATACGTTTTCCCAGTTTTTTGTGGTAAAATTAGGTGCCTCGGCTTATATTCGTCTCGGCTTATACTCAAGTATATATGGTATTCCTATGACAATTAAGATATGTTTCCCTTATTTTGGAGAGATTTCCTCCTACTTGTTGCTGTGTGTAGAGGACAGGTGAAGGTAATTGTTTTCCCAAGTGAGACATAGTAGGTGAGGTTGAAAAAAACACAAGTCCATCAAGTCCAACCTATGTGTGTGATTATATGTCAGTATTACATTGTATATCCCTGTTTGTTGTGGCCGTTCAGGTGCTTATCTAATAGTTTTTTGAAACTATCGATGCCCCCCGCTGAGACCACCGCCTGTGGAAGGGAATTCCACATCCTGGCTGCTCTTACAGTAAAGAACCCTCTACGTAGTTTAAGGTTAAACCTCTTTTCTTCTAATTTTAATGAGTGGCCACGAGTCTTGTTAAACTCCCTTCCATGAAAAAGTTTTATCCCTATTGTGGGGTCACCAGTACGGTATTTGTAAATTGAAATCATATCCCCTCTCAAGCGTCTCTTCTCCAGAGAGAATAAGTTCAGTGCTCGCAACCTTTCCTCATAACTAATATCCTCCAGACCCTTTATTAGCTTTGTTGCCCTTCTTTGTACTCGCTCCATTTCCAGTACATCCTTCCTGAGGACTGGTGCCCAGAACTGGACAACATACTCTAGGTGCGGCCGGACCAGAGTCTTGTAGAGCGGGAGAATTATCGTTTTATCTCTGGAGTGAATCCCCTTTTTAATGCATGCCAATATTCTGTTTGCTTTGTTAGCAGCAGCTTGGCATTGCATGCCATTGCTGAGCCTATCATCTACTAGGACCCCCAGGTCTTTTCCATCCTAGATTCCCCCAGAGGTTCTCCCCCCAGTGTATAGATTGCATTGATATTTTTGCCACCCAAATGCATTATTTTACATTTTTCTACATTGAACCTCATTTGCCATGTAGTTGCCCACCCCATTAATTTGTTCAGATCTTTTTGCAAGGTTTCCACATCCTGCAGAGAAGTTATTGCCCTGCTTAGCTTAGTATCATCCGCAAATACAGAGATTGAACTGTTTACCCCATCCTCCAGGTCGTTTATGAACAAATTAAATAGGATTGGTCCCAGCACAGAATGCTGGGGGACCCCACTACCCACCCCTGACCATTCCGAGTACTCCCCATTTATCACCACCCTCTGAACTCGCCTTTGTAGCCAGTTTTCAATCCATGTACTCACCCTATGGTCCATGCCAACGGACCTTATTTTGTACAGTAAACGTTTATGGGGAACTGTGTCAAATGCTTTTGCAAAATCCAGATACACCACGTCTACGGGCCTTCCTTTATCTAGATGGCAACTCACCTCCTCATAGAAGGTTAATAGATTGGTTTGGCAAGAACGATTCTTCATGAATCCATGCTGATTACTGCTAATGATACCGTTCTCATTACTAAAATCTTGTATATAGTCCCTTATCAGCCCCTCCAAGAGTTTACATACTATTGATGTTAGGCTAACTGGTCTGTAATTCCCAGGGATGTATTTTGGGCCCTTTTAAATATTGGTGCTACATTGGCTTTTCTCCAATCAGCTGGTACCATTCCAGTCAGTAGACTGTCAGTAAAAAAATTAGGAACAATGGTCTGGCAATTACTTGACTGAGTTCCCTAAGTACCCTCGGGTGCAAGCCATCTGGTCCCGGTGATTTATTAATGTTAAGTTTCCCAAGTCTAATTTTAATTCTGTCCTCTGTTAACCATGGAGGTGCTTCCTGTGATGTGTCATGAGGATAAACACTGCAGTTTTGGTTACTGAAGCCCTCCGATTCCCTCGTGAAGACTGAGGAGAAGAATAAATTCAATACCTTCGCCATCTCCCCATCCTTTGTAACCAGATGTCCTTCCTCATTCTTTATGGGGCCAATATGGTCTGTCCACCCTTTTTTACTGTTTACATACTTATAGAATTTCTTGGGATTTTTTTTTTTTTGCTCTCCTCCGCTATGTGTCTTTCATGTTCTATCTTAGCCGCCCTTATTGCACCCTTACATTTCTTGTTGCATTCTTTATAAAGTCTGAATGCTGATGATGATCCCTCAACCTTGTATTTTTTGAAGGCCTTCTCCTTTGCTTTTATATGCATTTTTTTACATTGGAGTTAAGCCATCAAGGACTTCTGTTCGCTCTTTTAAATGTATTACCCAATGGGATGCATTGGCTAATGCCCTTATTTAATATGATCTTAAAGCAAACCCATCTCTCCTCCGTGTTCTTTGTTCCTAAGATTTTATCCCAATTTATGCCTTCTAGCAAGGTTCGTAGTTTAGGGAAGTTGGCTCTTTTGAAATTCAGTGTCTTTGTATTCCCCTTATATTTCCTATTTGTGTGATTTATACTGAAGCCAATTGACCTGTGATCGCTGTTACCTAAATTGCCCCGTATTTCCACATCAGTGATCAGGTCTGTATTGTTGGTAATCAGTAGATCCAGTAACGCTTTATTTCTAGTTGGTGCGTCTACCATCTGACCCATAAAATTGTCCTGCAAGACATTTAGGAACTGGCGAGCCTTAGATGAATGCGTGGTTCCCTCCGCCCAGTCTATGTCTGGATAATTAAAATCCCCCATTATGATAAAACACTTCCCATCCTTGCTGCTAATCCAAATTGTGATAGGAGATCTGTCTCCCCTCCTCCCTCAGGTTAGGGGGCCTATAGCATACTCCCAGTATTATTTTCCCCTTAGCTTCATACCTTTGGAGCTCTACCCATAAGGATTCCACCTCCTCCCTAGCTCCCTTAGTGATGTAATCTCTCACATTCACTTGTACATTATTCTTGATATATAGGCATCCCCCTCCCCCTTTTTTACCTTCTCTATCCTTGCGATAAAGGGTATACCCTTGAATGGTTGCCAGCCAATCATGAGAGCTGTTGAACCAGGTCTCTGAAATTCCCACAAAATCCAAATCCTCCTCGTACAACAGTATCTCTTGTTCACCTATCTTGTCCGCCAGGCTCCTGGCATTGGTGAACATGCCACGTAGTTTAGACCGGTCGCATACTATCCTCTTATTGGGTGTTCCGAGATTGCAACAAGGATTTGCTACTATACTTACCTTGGGTTTATGTGCTTTGGTCAACCTACCACTAATGCCCCCAATACTACCCTCTGGAATATGTTCCGCGCTGACCAGCTCTACCTCTGAAACCTCCCCCCCCCCCATCGCCTAGTTTAAAAACCCCTCTAACTTTTTGGCCATCTTCATTCCCAGCTGATCTGCACCCTCCTCATTTAGGTGCAGTCCATCCCTTCTATAGTACTGGTTATCGACTGAGAAGTCGGCCCAGTCCTCCAGGAACCCAAACCCCTCCTTACTACACCAGCTCTTCAGCCACTTGTTTACTTCCCTAATCTCCCTCTGCCTTTCTGGTGTGGCTCGATGTACCGGTATTATTCCTGAGAATACTACCTTGGAGGTCCTTTTCCTCAATTTAGCTCCCAAGTCCCTAAAATCGTTCTTTAGGACACTCCATCTGCCTCTGACTTTGTCATTGGTGCCAACGTGCACCATGACAGCTGGGTCTTCCCCAGCCCCTCCCCAGTAATCTGTCCACCAGATCCATGAGAATTGAGTCCCCTACCACCAGAATCTGTCTTTCCTTTCCCTTCCCCCCCCCCCCCCTCTCACTGGAGGAGTTCTTCCCCCTGCAGCTAGGAGAGTCCCTCAGCTCCAGCAGTGCTGGTCCCTTCACCAATGTCACTCAATGGAGTGTACTTATTGGGATGCTCCAGCCCTGGATCAGCCTCCCTTGAACTTCCCCCTCTACCCTTCCTGTCACCCATCTACTCTTTCCTAGTGCCTGCACCTCTTTGTCTCCACCCGCCTCTGTGCTGGCCCCTGCCGTGTACGTTCCTGGCTCTCCTTTAGTATGGAGGGGCTTCTCAGTGCTGACAGTTGCTTCCCCAGATTCAGAACCTGGGCTTCCAGGGAAACAATGTGCTTACATTTTGCACAGCAGTATTCACCCTCGATCACATGATCAAGGAACACATACATGCGGCAAGATGTACAACGAGTCGCCTCTCCACACCCGCCTGGCATTGTACCTATTAATTTAATGAGGATTGGGGATTATACCCTGTCCAAATTACCCAACAATGAGCTTCCTGACACTAATACTCAACAATACACAGGTACTCAACAAGACAATACACAGGTACTCAACAAGACAATACACAGGTACTCAACAAGACAATACACAGGTACTCGCAGCCCTACATGCTTTGCTGGGGATTTTTGCCTTCCTCTGGATCAACTGTGGGTATAGGATTGTGTATAGGGGATTGTATGATTTTTGTTTTCACTTTTATTCATTGAACTTGATGGACTGGTGTCTTTTTTTTAAACATAACCATGTAACATTCACTTAGAAGACTTGCACGTTTTAGCCTATGATAAGTGGAAGGGATGCAAGGCAGGGGTCAGTCTATCATGGGAGAACAGTAGCAATCTTTCCGGAAATCAATCCCCTATGCCAGCTCAGTCGCTAGGTATCAGGAACCTTTGGGCTCAGGGATGTGGTAAATGTTCTATAATGCAATTTTAGCAAAAGAAACTGTATATAAATACTTGGAATGTGTACCACTCTACCAGATCCCCCACTACACCTCTGTTTTATACAGGCTGTAGGGAATGTGAAGACCTGTTTGGTGGAAAAGCCATTGGCACAGACACTGGACTAATTGTGAATTTAGATCTTCATTAGCATGATAATCAGCCTTAACATTTTTTTATTTTAAATTCAAAACCTGTGGTTGGCATTATGAGGGAAAGGGATTTTTATCTTCATTTAGATGAACAGAAGATATTTCTATAAAGAGTTCTTATCATTTGTAAGTGCTGCAACCAATCAGAATTCACTTTTCTGAAATCAAACCAGTATAAGATACATAGTGATTGGATGCTATGAATTAATTCATTGTAAGTATTATGGAATAAAGTTGAGTACTTGTGAAATATTATATTACTGATATATTTTATAAAAATAAGAAAGCTTTTGATTTTAAAATAATGCATTCTGAGGAATTATGTAAACCTGTCAAAACCGTTTATGGCAGTAGGTCCCTATAAAACTACCTGTACCTAATACAGGTAAGCCTTTGCAACAATTTTGGTACCAGCACTGGCCTCCTTATGGCTGCAAAAGATCCTAAAAGTTTTACTTTCAATTCACAGATTAGGAAGCGAAGACCAACTCTGAACAGGTATACAGCGAGACACCAGTGCTCAGAGTGGGGCATGTATGTGTGGCTCTCTAATTAGATGGCCGCCAAAGGCCCCGCACTCACAGGGGCCTTGCGGCTGCCTAATTTGCTTGTGCTCAACCAATTGACGTTGACGTCCAACTGACAAATCGGGTACTGCCTGAGGAATAGTGGCCCCAGCACAGATCGGCTGGATCCCGATCCGGTGGCAGCAGGTGCAGGGAGTGGGACAGTTGAGGCCTCTAGGTGGCGGCAGCGGGACGGATGACAGCACCCGGCTCCAGATGAGGTACCATCTCTCTCTCACCCCTCCCTCTCTCCCCCTCCCTCCCTCTATTCTCCCTCTCTACTCCCCCTCTCTCTCTCTCTCCCCCATCTCCTCTCTCCCTCTCTCTTTTCCTTCTCTCTCTCCCCCCTCTCTATGTTTCTCCCCCCTCTCTCTTCCCCCTCTTTGTCTCTCTCCATAATCTCTCCCTCCTTTCTCCCTCTCTCTCTCTCTCTCTCTCTCTCTCTCTCTCTCTCTCTCCTCCTCCTCTCTCTCTCCTCTCTCTCTCTCTCTTCCTCCCCTCTCTCGCTCTCTCTCTTCCTCCTCTCTCCCCTTCTCTCTCCCCCTCTCCCTCTCCCTATCCCCGTCTCTCTCCATCCCTGCTCCCTCTCTCTCTGCACTGTGTTGGGATCCCCCACTCTCCTTCCTCCCAAGGCATGGGAAATTCTTAGAGGGGTGGGTTGCCACCTTACTGGGTCCCAGATGTTTTATTGGCTGCATATGTCTGATGCGTGAGGAGGGTGCCCTGGAAGTGGTGCTGATGAACTGTGTGCTAGATCTGTGCATCTTTCTGCAGTCATTTTTATTGCTTGAATTTTTTTTTCCCATTATGGACGTGAGTGGGGCCTCATGTGTAAGTTTCGCCTAAGGCCTCACAAAGCCTAGAACCGCCTCTGACAGGGCTCATGGTTGCTAAGATGCTGGCGGCCACCATTTTCCTACCAACCAATAACTCACCCCTGGCCCCATTCAACTGCTGGCTGTGAGAGCTCCCGTACTTGTACTCGTGCAAATGCTCCGATACTGAAACTGATACCTTCACATACAGTATCTCACAAAAGTGAGTACACCCCTCACATTTTTGTAAATATTTTATTATATCTTTTCATGTGACAACACTGAAGAAACTACACTTTGCTACAATGTAAAGTAGTGAGGGTACAGCTTGTATAACAGTGTACATTTTCTGTCCCCTCAAAATAACTCAACACACAGCCATTAATGTCTAAACCGCTAGCAACAAAAATGAGTACACCCCTAAGTAAAAAATGTCCAAATTGGGCCCAATTAGCCATTTTTCCTCCCGGTGTCATGTGACTCGTTAGTATTACTAGGTCTCAGGTGTGAATGAGGAACAGGTGTGTTAAATTTGGTGTTATCACTCTCACTATCTCATACTGGTCACTGGAAGTTCAGCATGGCACCTCAAGGCAAAGAACTCTCTGAGGACCCAAAAAAAAACAAAAAAAAACAGTTTGCTCTACATAAAGATGGCATAGGGCCTAGTCTATAAGATTGCCATGACCCTGAAATTGAGATGCAGCACGGTGGCCAAGACCATACAGCGGTTTACCAGGACAGGTTCCACACAGAACAGGCCCCGCCATGGTCAACCAAAGAAGTTGAGTGCACGTGCTCAGCATCATATCCAGAGGTTGTCTTTGGGAAATAGACATATGAGTGCTGCCAGCATTGCTTGAGGTTGAAGGGGTGGGGGGGGGGGTCAGCCTGTCAGTGCTCAGACCATACGCCGCACAACATTGTAACATTGTGAAAGATAATATTACACAGAGTAAATTGATACCCAACATGTCACGCTTCAAATTTGCGCCCGCTCGTGGAATGGCTCACTTTTTTTCTAATATGTAAACATCCCTTGTAATAGAAAAAAATGCATGACAGGACCTCTTAAATATGAGAGCTGGGTCAAAGAGACCTCAGATCTCATATTTACACTAAAATGCAATAAAATAAAAAAAAATGTAATTTGTATGTCATTAAAAAAAAAATGTCCCTTTAAGAGCATTGGGCGGGAGGTTTTGACATCGCTTCCGCCCTGCAATGATATGTAAACGGGTGGGAGCCATCTTCCCCTCACTCGTCTCTATGTCAGGCTAGGGAGAGGATCTGATCGCCTCCGGAGGGGGGGCCTCTCTTGCCACCGATAAAAGTGATCTTGCAGTGACTCTGCTGCAGAGACCACTTTTATCTTGAAGTGGACCGCCCGCTGAAGAAGAGCATACCAGGGTTATGGTAGCTAGCTGCTACCATAACAACGGTATTACTCTTCAAAGTAGCGACCTAAAACTGCAGAGGCTGGTCCGGAAGTGGTTAAATATCGCTGAAGCCTGCAAACCCTGAAAGATGACCAGGTGAATATTAGATTCGTTACATTTGGTAAATTCGTTTTCGGATTTCGTTTAGTTTTCAACTGATTTTCGAATTCGAAAATATTTTGCGACCCGACTTTGGGTCCACGTATCTCAGGGTTACTTGGTGATAGAAACACCAAATTTGGATATGTTGTAGTGCTAGTTCTACTGTGTTTGCATACCAAATTTGGGGTTTCTAGCTACAAGTGGCCCCGAGATATGTGGCCCCAAAGTCGGGTCGAAAAAATGTCATTCTCTGCTGCAGAAAAGTGCTTGACATTTTGCGACCCGACTTTGGGGCCACTTATAGCTAGAAACCCCAAATTTGGTATGCAAACACAGTAGAGCTAGCACTATAACCTTTGGTGTTTTCTATCACCAAGTAACCCCGAGATACGTGGACCCAAAGTCGGGTCGCAAAATATTTTCGAATTCGGTTGAAAAAATTTCAAATGCAGTTGAAATCATTTCAAATCATGTTGATACTATTTCAAGCGGATTCGAAAATATTTTGCGACCCGACTTTGAAAAAAAAAATGAAATTGATTCTAACAGTCTGCAGAAGATCTGCAAAAAAAAAAGAGAAGTGAAATGGCTGTTAATAGTCTACAGGAGATCTGCTATTAAATTATATATGTTTTTTTATTCTGTTCTAATCTTTTCTATTTGAATTATAAATTTTGGAAGATGGTTATTTATTATACACATCTGTCACATAAAAAAAAAAGATGTGAAATGGCTGTCACGGATGTCGATCGCAAGGCAAGTACATATGCTGTATGTCACTGTCCACTTGCCACAACACCTGCCGCTGACAAGTGCCAAGATCTCGGGGTTACTTGGTGATAGAAATTGTTTCTAATGCAGATGAAATATTTTCAAATCTGGTTGAAATAGTTTCTAATGCAGAGACAGCACACTGCTGGAGGTATTCGGTTTCAGGTAAGTCTGTCATAATATGTTAGTGTGCGATGCATGCTAGCACATTATGACTTAGACTGCCTATTTTTTTTTCTATTATGGGTTTACTACAGCTTTAACCCTTCCACGCTATATCCAAATTAAAGAAAGGTACTACATATAGATTTAATGATGTCAGCATTGTTTTGGAATTTAAATGGTTTGGTCCACACCTATCTAGGGTTAGATCAGCTTAAAGATAAACAATTTGTGAATGGATTTGAAATACTTCATCCAAACCATCATAAATGACAGGTAGTAATGAGCTAAATGACAGCTTAGATGCTTAGCTACTCACTTGTCATCAGTAATACAAGACAGAAGGAGATTTGTCTACATACTTCAAACTGCGTGTATCCATCCATATGCGAGGAAGAACAACACTAACCAGAACTATTACATCTTTCATGTATTTAGACATTTAGAATTCCGTCCTGCAATTGCAGTCATCAGCTAAGTACCTACAGGAAAAAGCCCCCAAAAATATGCCATCATTCTACACAACACACACAATTTGCTTCAAAAATCATAAGAGGCTAAAAGCTACATTTTAAACATTTTAATCTAGAATTTTTTGGTTCATGGGAGCCACCCTTGATGGGAATTAGGAAGCATCTCACTCATATGAAGTACAGGAGGCTATATTTGTGTACATGAACAAAGTTTGTAACTCCCATTGGAACAACTCTGTTTATCTACTGGCACCAGTGCCAGCACATTACAATATTGAGGGCCAAGTGCATAAGCTCCAACGAATACTGCTATTTTATCAAAACATAAGTGAGGAGAAACAGCCCACACAAACTGACTACATGACCAGGATTTTTGGATTGTAAGTCCAAACCAACAATTCATAACTGAACTGAAAAGTAATCAAGGGTCATAGAAGATACTATGGCCGTGGGAACAAGAGATCCACCCTTGCAGAGAGGATGCGTACTCCGTGCAAGTCCTCCTTCACACCACATTGGTCTCCCATCTCTCCATGTTAGTGAGTGAGGAGAAAAATAATTGTGTGCACCAGCCTTTCGGCTGGATTCACACCAGAAATTAACCCATTAAAATGCAGTGTGTTTATACATAATGGGGTTGATTTACTAAAACTGGAGAGAGCAGGCCACCTGTGGTGATTTCACTCCACTCTTCTGGGAATGGACTGGTGACAGAGCCTAGCCAGGTGACAACAATTTTTAGGGACTTCTTCGCCACGCTTTACACAAGTCTCGGATGACGCTTCCTCAATGGAATCATTCCTTTCTGAGATGCATTTTCCTCAACTCACTGAGGAACACGTCGCAGAATTAGAGGTGTCAATGATGGCAGAGGAGATAGCCAGGGCCATAGCTGAATTCCCCAGATCTAAGTCACCGGGATCAGATGGCTTACCTATAGAATTCTACTCAACATACTCTGAACTCTTTGTTCCAAAGCCGTCACCCTGCTCCATCTAGACGACTCAGTTAATTCCTTACCCACAGCCCTTGCCTTGATCAAACATTTTGGTTCCTTCTCAGGTCTTCGGATCAATTGGGATAAATCACAAATACTCCCTCTTGACAGCTTCCCATCCCCAAAAGACCGAGCTATGTTACCTTTACAGTGAGTAGATCGAATCAAATACTTACAAATACAGACCACTCAAGACCCAGCTGACTATGTTCCGCTTAATATAATACCACTCTTTGAGATGCTTAAACAGCAAACTCAAATTTGGGCCTGACTCCCTCTAGGAGTAATGGGACAAATAAATCTTGTGAAAATGGTAATATTGCCTAAAATATTATAGATGATATGGCACTCACCAGTGTACTTGGTGCTTAGGCATTTCAAATCTATGGAAGCAATACTTAAACCATTCATATGGGGTAATAGTAGACAAACTTCCTTGGAGCAAATTAAAAAAATTGCACTGACCTTGCCGGAATGGCTTTACCAGACTTCAACACATACTATTTAGCTACTCAAATATCGCAACTATTTCACATAGACAAAATTGACAGAGACAGGTTCCTGATCTTTCTATGTCCTAAATGGTCACATTCAACCATAGATTCCTTTGTTGCAATAATGGGAGGAATAAGGGGTGCAGAGAGGGCGGGTGACCCCAAATCCTTGCTTTACCAATTCAGACGCATATGGGATATGGTATCGGACAAGCTCAAAATACCAGAAGCCCAGGACTTGACTCCTCTTTGGAATAATACGGCTCTCCCAGAATTATATTCGATCCCAGACCCCGAGCTGTGGAGCTCCAGGGGAATATTTTATTTGTCTCACATTACACAAAATGTCGACCTAAAGACTTTGAGACTGAAATACGAATTTATGCTACCAAACCGAATGTTTTTCAGGTACCTACAAATCCGCCACGCCTTTAGAACACAATTCCCCTCTGGCAACCCTTCACTAGATAATAATTCTCTAATGGAAGTGATTAAAAGCCCTGACCCCAAAAAAACGGATTTCTCAATTTTATAGCATGCTGTCACTCCCCCAGGCATCTACATCAGCTAATGCATTGAAGACTAGATGGCAGGGGAATGTAGTATCCACGGAGGATGAGGAGTGGAGTGAAGACTTAGACACCTGCAAACTAGTTTTACCAAAACTCTCTGATCGATTGATCCAGATCTTTATACTGCACCGATCATACCTCAAACCACTAATAATTTCTAAATATAAACAAGATCAATCCACTAATTGCCCAATGTGCAATCAAGAAACAGGTACATTCTATCACCTAATCTGGAACTGCCCAAGAGTTCGGGTATTCTGGACACAAATAGTGCAGTTTCTACATGATACCATGGGTTCCCCCCTGACACTACACCCCAAGCTGTGCCTTCTGGGTATTTTCCCAGAACCGGATATGGATAAATTTACTAAAATCTTCTTAAATGAAACCCTCTTTACTGCGAGAAAAGTCATAGCCAGGCTATGGATGAGGCCTAACCCACCGGAGTTCACTGACTGGATAGTAGAAGTGAATAACAATCTGCCCTATAAAAAACTTGTATACTCTTATCGAGGATACCCTTCAAAATACAATAGGATCTGGGGTAGGTGGCTACAGACCCCTGAAATCTGCACCTAATAGAGTGTTACTACACTATAAACCTCCGGACTTCCAATGCTCATACTAACATTGTGTGGAGAAATTGTGAGGATAGACTATAAGAGTATAATGTACCTTGAAAGTTGTATAACCTGCCATAGCTTAAATGTCAAAAAGTGTCTCATGCTTATGTCTGAAACATCACGGGATGTCTATGTGTGATAGTTGCCTATATTATTGTCTAAGATATCGGAAATTTGGTATGCATGTTTTATATATGTATATTTTCTTTTTGTTCAATAAAAGAAACAGTTTCAACTGAAAAAAACTGGTGCGGCTGTGCCTGGTAGCTTCCAGGTTTTTCTTTGTCAACGCCTAATTGAACAAGCTGAAGTTAAAAGCTGATTGGCTACCATTCACAGCTGAACCAGATTTTACACTCTCCAATTTTAGGAAATCAACCCTTTGTTCAAGATTTCATCCAGTTGATGCAAGTGTCAAAATAGGGATCAATACAGCACCTTAGGCTGAATAGGTCCTACTAAAAAAAACAAGTAATTTTATCTATGGATTCTGCTGTGTTTGAAAAACATATAATACATCCAGTGTAAACTAGGCCTTGATGCATAGTTAGGGTAAATTAGCGAGGTAAAGATAAAATTAGTTTGAAGATGCATGTAAAAGATCCAGTGTGAACTAGCCATAAGTGCATAATTAGGGTAAATTAGTGACATAAAGCTGAAAGCAATTCACTAAATACACAGACTAAATACCTGCATGGAAGCTGTTTTACCTAAAAGGATATGTATTTCTGTCTATCCAGCTATGAGATTGACACAGCTCTGTAACACAGCACAGCCCCGTCTGCCATGGCAGGTGATCTGATTTTTCTTTAGCTTTAAAGAAAACTTGTCATTTGTTATGCAGGTTCTATTTGTAATACTATAAAGGAGTAGTTGTGGTTCCTTTGTGCAGTCGTGTGGCTCCAAAGGGGGCATCATGGTAGAAACTAGGGGTGCAACGGATCGTCGCCAATCCGCGATCCGAACGGCACACCCCGCGATCCGCGGCCTCGGCCTTAGGAAAGGCCTCGGCTTCGGCCTAGCTCTGGAGCGGCGGCCATCTTGGTACACCCGGCGGTCGTTTACAATGTGATCGCTCCGTCAAATAACGGAGCAACCACTTGTAAACAAACTCTGCATTACCCAGCCAATACTCTGCATTACCCTGCCAATACTCTGCATTACCCAGCCATACTCGGCCATACTCAGACAATATTACAGTGGGGGAGATGACGTGGATATTACAGTGGGGGAGATGAAGTGGATATTACAGTGGGGACTATATGGTGGTGGAATTTTCACAGGTTTTTTGCAAATTAAATTATTATTTGCTGATCCAAAAAATGATCCGATCAGTGACTCTGATCCGAGGAACGATCCGATCCGTGAGTTTTTTGATCCGTTGCACCCCTAGTAGAAACCTTGTCCTCCAATTGGACAACAAAGCATGGCCAGACTAGTGTGTTGACTGTTTTGGGCCACGATTAGAGAAATACAGAAAAAGCATGTTATTAAAATCACTTACCTAATTAAAACCACAAGCCAATGAGCAGGTGCCGGACAATGAATGATTGCCAACACCCGCTGATCGGGTCTGTCATTCAGAGAAGGGAGCTCTGTGTTATAAACAACACAGAGCTCCGAACAGTGACAGGGGACCTTGCTGTTTTTTTATTCCCTGGAAAGCAGAGGGAAAAAAAAAAAAAAGATTGCTTAGTAAAAGCAGCACCTAACGCACACAGTAAACATGATTAGGCACACATTAAACCGCCTCCCAGCCAGTATCAGTAGTACAGTGGTACTGTATAGTATTAGGCACTAATTACTGTATTAGTGTCACTATTGATGTCAGTGTCATTGAAGGTACCCCCCAGCCAGCATCAGCTAGTGTCAGATTGCCCGCTACACTATCACAGTCGCTGATCATTGCCATTACTAGTGTAAAAAATAAATAAAATTACAGTATCTATACCAGACCCTAGAAGTTTCATGCAAACCAAATAATATACACTTATTGTGATTTTTTTCCCCAAAGATATGTAGAAGAATACATTTTGGCCTAAATGCATGTAGAAATAAAAAAAAAATATTTGTTATTGGATATGTTCTATAGTAGAAAGTCAATTTTCTGTATTTTTTGTTTATATTGCAAAAAATTTAAAACCCAGTGGTGATCAATTACTACCAAACGAAAGCTCTATTTGTGTGAAAAAAATGATAAAAAAAAATAATGTGCATACAGTGCTGCATGATCGTGCAATTGCCAGTTAAAGTAGCACAGTGCCAAATAGCAAAAAATGCCCTGGTAATAAAGGGTGTAAAATCTTACTGTTAAACAAAAGGACAGTCAAATGTCACCTGTCTGAGTGCACTTTCAGGAGAACCCCCCCCTCTTACGATTTACTACTAAGTGTAAGTGGATGCATGGGCATTGCTACTGAGCAATGCCAAACATCTGTCCACATTAGGAGAGCATTGTCACCCATAACAATCCTTCTACAAAGCAGTAGTAGTTCTAGGCCAGGCATGGGAATCTTGTGATTACAATATAAGCAACAGATGTCTAGAGATTGTTATCAATGAAGATAATTTTATTTATTGCAGTTTCCCATCTCCAACAAGAAAAACGGAAAACCCCCTACATCTGGTAGATGACAAAGGACAACTCAGTCCCATGTTTCCTGAACCAACAGGTCCAAGGCGACGCATGCTGTCCATCAACAGAAGAAGTTTCCAACTAATCATGCAAAACCCCATAAAAATAAAAATAAAAAATCCTATAGCCATAGTATTTATGATGTTTAAATGTTAGCTTGACTGGTGGTAGGCGGCTAAAACGCACGTGCTATACTTATTGGATCTTGCTCTGTTGGTTTTAGTCAGTTACTGAAATTTCATCCTGATTTATAACCTGTAAATATCAACCGATACATTCAGTTATCCACACTATGTTAAATCTGTATAACCTCTTGACACTGTACTCATGTTGATTACTGTATTCTGCTCAATCTTCAATAAACCTTTAATGTTTAAATGTTAACTTGAATATAATGGTTCATATAGCTTTGTTTTTCATATTTAGCTATCAGTGTTAATTTCATCATAGTTTTTGTCAGCAGCGAGATTCCAGTGACAAAAACTAAACAAAAATAAAATTAGAATTAAGTCAATTAATGAAAACTATGGCAAAAATCTATTCCAATTTTTTAATTAGTCAACTAAAATCTTTAGTACATTTTAGTTCACTAAAATCGAATGGGTTTAGTTAAATTGTAATGCAAAGACCAAGCCGTTTCTGGAACTTTTCGTTTACTGGTTTAAATTTGAAATTTACTTAGAACCCCCAAACAATATATATATTTTTTTAAGAGCAACCCTAGAAAATAAAATTATGATTGTTATAATATTTTATGTCTTATATGTCTATATATGTTTATGTCTACATTATACTTTGGGGGTGGGGAGGTGACCTGCAAGTGGGAATGGGGAAGTAAATGGGAGTGAGGGAGTGCACAGGGCAGGGAACTGGTCTGGGAAGGCTGTATTTTACACAGTGCTAAGCACTGCTACCTTGCTGGGAGGGGAAACACTCACCAGGTCACATCCAGACAGACACAAATCCAACTGAGGAGTTCCTCTTCTGTGGTTTGCAGGGCATTGTTCCAGAACTCCCAGGTAGCAGGCAGACAGTGGGATCCTGTGTTTCTCAGCCAATACAGCTTGCCCATAGAGTGAGGGGGCCGGGGCTTTAACAGACCTATGGAGCTCAGAGGAAAGCAAAAGTTCATGTGGGTACTGGAGGTTTTAGTCGACTAAAACAATTCAGATGACTAAAATACGACTAAAACTAAAATGGCATTTTAGTCAAAAGACTATGACTAAAACTAAATCAAAATTTGATGTCAAAATTAACAGTGGTATCTATAAATCACTCACCTAATATGATTTTGAACAATGAAAGCCAATCTCATGTCATCATAAAGCTTTTTATATATAGAATTACACGTAATTAACAATAATATAATAATGCAAAGGGAAAAATAAATTACAGCCTCTTGTCATATTAACGTGAAAGGATATGCTATTCATCTGAGTACAACCTGATATTTTATATCTATACAAACATTAATTATCTTGTATTGTTGAGAATCTGTTAGAAGATCGAGACCAATAAAACATTTCTATGAGAACCCGCATAGTATAGTACCAACAATGGGTTTATTTCCTTATAGCACAGACACAAATAAACACAACTCATCCTGATCCACACAGGCAGTATTTGGTATAGCTGACACAAACTAAGATTGGAACATTTCACATCTGTAGCGTGAGAATTGGGACCGAGCAAGTCATGTGTGCCGATGCTGCAATGAAGAACTTTGTGCAAATGGGGGTATAGATTTGCATTATATGTGCTTGCCCAATTATACAGAAGTGTTCAGAAAAAAAAGGGATATCTGCTTAAAGGCTAAGACCACCTTTTGCAAAAAAAAAACAAAATAATAATAAATGCACATATGTCTGCAGAGGAGCGGGCTGGCCATAGAGGAAACGTATTTCCCCATCTACACAATTGAGGTGGATGGAGGAATCTCCCCTGCTGCGCTATTGTATTCTGACAGCAGATTATCCTCCACTGTCACAATACACTGACCAGCACTGCAGCTGATTGGTTGCAGCACTGATTGAAGGAAATACTCCCATTGGAGAGAAGCTAATTGTTAGAATGGCTTTTCTGGATTGGGGACAGCTACAGATGGATCAACAATGGGGTGGCACAGTGGTGTAGTGGTTCGCTCTCTCACCTAGCAGTAAGAAGGGTCACTGGTTCGAATCCCAACCACTTCCTGCCTGGAGTTTGCATGTTCTCCCAGTGCCTGCGTGGGTTTCCTCCGGGTACTCCGGTTTCCTCCCACTATCCAAAGACATGCAGGTAGGTTAATTGGCTTCTGTCCAAAAATTGGCCCTAGTATATGAATGGGGACCTTGGATTGTGGGCTCCTTGAGGGTAGGGACTGATGTGAGTGTGCAATATACAGGGATGGGGACAATTGTAGACACTCGCTCAGGTTGAACTGGATGGACTGATGTCTTTATTCAACCTTACTAACTATGAAAACTATGAACTATCAGCCAGTCCCTCTAAGATCAGCTTTAGATAGCTGGAAGAGGTGTCAATGGATTATGAGTGCGCCGATTACCGCACTTGTGTTTCATTGCCGTGGTAGCAGACATAACTTGTAGACGGAACTTGTAGTTCATCCACAGATTTCTGTAAATTAATTATGTGGTTGTGTGGACGGAGCCCCACACAGTAGTGCAAGATTCAAAAGTGACAGCTGCTGCAGGGGAGCATAATTCATTTACGCAGTCACGGGTGTGTGTTTTGGGGTGGGAGTTGGGGGTCTGCTTGACCCTGGGGGACCCCACTACCCACCCCTGACCATTCTGCATACTCCCCATTTATCACCACCCTCTGAACTCACCCTATGGTCCATGCCAATGGACCTTATTTTGTACAGTAAACATTTATGGGGATATACAGCCACTGTGCCCATAAAATGCAGCCACTGTGATCCTCCCGCCTGCTGTCTGACCGGCAATTACCCCCATCTTGGTGGCAGGTCAGGCAGCAGGTGATGGCGGCGAGCTGTGGGACATGCAGCGGGTCAGGCGACAGGTCCTGTGTTCTCCATGGTTCCCGTGCGTCTCTTCTTCAGTCCCACTAGGCATCAAATAGGGATGCATGTGCCTTCAGCCAATCAGGTGACGGGTATTAGACCTGCGCTTCCTGATTGGTGGAGAGGCGGTTCAGTGTTAGAAAAGCAAATATTAATTTTCTTTTCTAACACACTTGGGTTGACTCCGAGCGCAAAGCTCTGCGCTCTGAGTCCACCTTTTTTGAAGCCTATTAGAGCCTATGGCCCTAATCAGGTGCTTCAGAACCCCCCCCCCCCCGCCGCTGTAATTCAGGCACCCATCATCCGAAACTGGGCTGAATGCCTGAATAGGGGGTGCCTATCCATTTTACATATAGGGGGTGGCGTGCCAGAGGGGGCGGCGCCCGTCCGCCCTTAATGGACGTACTACTCCTGTGGCTTCAGTCTAAAAAACTGATTCGGATTACGGCCTTCTATCTTTGGTTGCCCCAATGAAGTTCTAAGCTATTACAAGATGTAACCAAATATTCTGGGCCAGAATGCAGTGCTAGCTTGGCCACCAAAGCAGAAAGGAAACAAACGTATAGATTGCTTCGAAAGAGATGGCACCTAAATCTAAAATGAAACACAGAACTTTTTTTCTTTGCAGGAGATTTTTGTTGGCTATCACATGTCAGCGTTGTCAGTAGCCTGTCCACAGTACAGTCACGTCCTCACTCTGAGACAACATTATTTGCTAAGGGTTACATGTGTTTGTTGCTGTTCTCTAGGATGTAAAACATTATGTTCTTAGTCTGATGCATTTCAAAATGTCTAAAATTTCAGATGGGTCACATGATTAGCTGGCTTACAGATGTCTTATAAAAACAATACATAATGAGACAGATAAGAGCAGTACTTCCGTTCTTGTAATGTATTATGAATTCAATTAGCCCACAAAACACTCTGATAGCACTCGTTATTGTAGTCTCATTCACACTTGAGTGTGAGCAAATTCAGGCGATTGTATCTTTTTTGTACATGTGTTTTTCAGGCCTGAGGATTTTTTGTTTTAGCCAATGGAAAGCTAGTTACTAGCAGGAGGTGGCTGTAGCCGTATTAGTCCCCTTGTGACAGACAATTGAGTACTGTCCATGATACTTTTTTTATTATCACTAACATACGATTTTCCAGGACAAGTTAGGAGGAGAGGAGACAAGAAATTGTACATTTACAGTTGCTGCAGAACCAAAAATGTGCAGCTCGGCCCCAAAGAAGCTTTTGTATTTTTTATAACAGGCACCATTGAATATAGTGAGAATCTTAATAATCAGTGCTTCAGAAAATTTGCTTCAAAATGCTGAGGTCCTATGGATTTATTATATTAAACAATATTAAACAATACATGGACTTAAAGCGGTTGTATACCCGCTGAAATTTTTTTTTTTAATATACCTGTAAGGTAAAAGGCATAATGAGCTAGTATGCACTAGTAATACTTACCTTAGAACGAGGCGTCGGTAACTCACCTGGTCCACACTGAGGTAGCTGACATGTTGCCTCGGCGTGTCTTCCAGGTATCGCGACTCCAGCGATGTGAGTGGCTGGAGCCGCGATGTCGTCACTCCCGTGCATGCGCACGGGAGACTTCTTCCCAGCAGGGTTCGGATTCTGCCGCCTTTCAGCCGAGAATCCCCCATGCCAATGCGCCGCTGCAGTCAGCGGCGCATTGCACGGGGAATATCTCCTAAACCGTATAGGTTTAGGAGATATTTTTTTTACCTACAGGTAAGCCTCACTATAGGCTTACCTGTAGGTAAAAGTCATTATTTTGACTATACAACCACTTTAAGGTCACTATTCACTTGCACTTTAGTAGTGTTGTGTACACATAACAGTATCTCACAAAAGTGAGTTACACCCCTTCAATTTTTGTAAAAATTTTTTATATCTTTTCATGTGACAACACTTAAGAAATGACACGTTGCTACAATGTAAAGTAGTGAGTGTACAGCTTGTATAACAGTGTAAATTTGCTGTCCCCTCAAAATAACTCAACACACAGCAATTATTTTCTAAACTGCTGGCAACAAACGTGAGTACACCCCTAGGTGAAAATGTCCAAATTGGGCCCAATTAGCCATTTCCCTCCCTGGTGTCATGTGACTCATTAGTGTTACAATGTCTCAGGTGTGAATGGGGAGCAGGAGTGTTAAATTTAGTGTAATCGCTCTCGCTCTCTCATATTGGTCACTGGAAGTTTAACATGGCACCTCATGGCAAATAACTCTCAGAGAATCTGAAAAAAAGGATTGTTGCTCGACATAAAGATGGCCTAGACTATAAGAAGATTGCCAAGACCCTGAAACTGAGCTGCAGCATGGTGGCCAAGACCATACATCAGTTTAACAAGACAGATTCCACTTAGATCAGGCCTCGCCATGGTCAACCAAAGAAGTTGAGTGCACATGCTCAGCGTCATATCCAGAGGTTGTCTTTGGGATATAGACGTATGAGTGCTGCCAGCATTGCTGCAGAGGTTGAAGGGATGGGGGGTCAGCCTGTCAGTGCTCAGACCATACGCCACACACCTCATCAAATTGGTCTGCATGGCTGTCGTCCCAGAAGGAAGCCTCTTCTAAATATGATGCAAAAGAAAGCCCACAGTTTGATGAAGACAAGCAGACTAAGGACATGGATTACTGGAACCATGTCCTGTGGTCTGATGAGACCAAGATAAACTTATTTGGTTCAGATGGTGTCAAGCTTGTGTGGCAGCAACCAGGTGAGGAGCACAAAGACAAGTTTGTCTTGCCTACAGTCAAGCATAGTGGTGGGAGTGTCATGGTCTGGGGCTGCATGATTGCTGCTGGCACTGGGGAGCTACAGTTCATTGAGAAAACCATGAATGCCAACATGTACTGTGACATACTGAAGCAGAGCACGATCCCCTCCCTTCGAAGACTGGGCCGCAGAGCAGTATTGCAACATGATAACGACCCCAAACACACCTCCAAGACGACCACTGTCCTGCTAAAGGAAGGAGGGTAAAGGATGATGGACTGGCCAAGCATGTCTCTAGACCTAAACTCTATTGAGCATCTGTGGGGCATCCTCAAACGGAAGGTGGAGGAGAGGAAGGTCTCTAACATCCACCAGCTCCATGATGTCATAATGGAGGAGTGGAAGGGGACTCCAGTGGCAACCTGTGAAGCTCTGGTGAACTCCATGCCCAAGAGGGTTAAGGCAGTGCTGGAAAATAATGGTGGCCACACAAAATATTGACAGTTTGGGTCCAATTTGGACATTTTCACTTAGGGGTGTTGCCAGCGGTTTAGACATTAATAGCTGTGTGTTGAGTTATTCTGAGAGGACAGCAAATTTACACTGTTATACAAGCTGTACACTCACTACTTTACATTGTAGCAAAGTGTCATTTCTTCGGTGTCGTCACATGAAAAGATATAATAATATATTTACAAAAATGTGAGAGGTGTACTCACTTTTGTGAGATACTGTATGTACAGTGAGGCACGCAACCTCGATCCTATGTCTGCAGCAGTCACTGATAGTCAGCTTTGAGCCACCTACTCACATGAGGGCAAATACAAAAAAATAGGCTGATAATGATAGGATTGGGAATTTTGGTGCCTCTTCATAAATGCTGAACAAGAAAAATTCATCTGAAATAGTTTTTTTCAGAGCTGTTCCTCCTTGGCAAGGCCAATGCCAGTTTACTCAAAACAATAAACCAGTTCTATGCTTAGCTCTAATGGTCTAAATGTCAAGCTTTCAAACCCCTTTTGAAGCACTGTAGAGCCTTCTTAAAGCTGGGTTCACACATGCTGTGGCTCACAGCATGGGGTTTGATGCTTCCCTGTTCACTGCTTCACGGTGCCAATCAGGTCCGAATTTCTGCCAGAATTTGCACCTGATTCGGAGCCAAAGATGCAGAGGACCCTTTCCAAATGCAGACCGGCTCCATTGAGAGCCGGTCACACTCTCCTGTCATGCAAATTGGATGCGGGGAAAGTGTGAACCCAGCCTAAAGCAGAATGTATCTATATGTCACACTTCCATCACAAATTCCAGAAATTATAGGCTTATTCTTATTTAGATTAGAGGGCATGTAAACCATTCTTTTATGTCCCTGGGCCAACCTTGTTTATAGCACAGATATAACCTTATATTATAGAGCCATTTATTTTCAAAGTACATACAGTTGCTTTAAGCCTGGTACACACGGGTCAAACGTTGTGCAGCATCGGCCGATTCAATAGAACCCGACCAACATTTGGGCCGTGTGTATGGCAGCCGGTCTGACAGAAGCTGACCTTTTGAAGGGTCATGACCAAAAAAGGTCTGCTGACCAACTCCCGATCAGCGCTCTCAGCCAACGGCTGAGAGCACTGACCTTGGTGTTTTGGCGGGGGGCTGTCCCTGTCAGAACACAACAGCACAGCAGGGGAAATCGCTGTGCTAACATTGCTGGGTTGAACGAAAAAAAAAAAAAAAATAGTAGTGTGTACGAGGCTTTAGGCTAGTTGGCTATCATGCTAAACAAAAATGGAAACCACCTGAAGTTACAGTATAACTGGGTTTTAGAGTAGGGTGCTTTGCACACAGCTAACAAAAAAAATGTATTTTCAAGCACACCTAACAATTAGCCAGCAAAAAAAAAAAAAAACAGAAAAAACAAAACTACACTCTCTAACAATTTGAGATAAAAGGTTTTAGTTGCACAACATTTACACACATATGTGAAAGCTGCAGTTCTTTGTCAAGTGCGGTCTTAACTCCAATCTATGAAAACCTCCATGTTGGAGCATATACTGTAAAGCAATGGATAAATTAAGATAACGTATACCTGGATGGAGCAAAGTCCTGTTTAAAGGCACAGGGAGACACCAGGAGCCCAGAGAGGCACAATCGCCCCTTACCATATCCTACTGGCCATCATCACTACACAGTATATATGAACCATGGTAATTATGGAGTAGGACTTGGGGAGTAATAAGAAAATATAATCAAATTTAGACCATGTGACCAATACCTATGCTTTAGCTATATCTCATTGCCAGTGGGATCCCAGAGTATTGGTGTTGGCAGAACAGAGAGTGCATTTACCCTGTGTACTATTTCTAGTTTACCATGGTGGTATAGATTTAGTAGACTAGTGTTGGTTCCGTTTTAATACCAATAAAGCTTCCTTTAAAGAGGATTAATTTATTAAAACGTGGTATTATTGGCACAATTTCCAGTACTCACAGGAATATGCTACCCTTCTGTCTGAATAATTCACTTAGGCATCACCTCAATAAGGAGTTCATGATCCTTTGTAGGGTTTCACAAAAGTATGTTCCTGGCCCCAGACTTCTAAAATGGCTTCCAACTCAAAACCTCCCCTAAGTCCCCTTCCAGCTCCCCCTGCACCCCTCATTTCTCAAGTCTTTCTGAGCATGGCAGAGTCAGTTATCTGTTTGGTCTCAGGGAAGATTTTTGAGGGGCGATAACTTACCACTTTTAATGCATATGCAATAGCATTGTATTTCTGTCGTTATATTACTGTTAAAGTGTTTCCTCCTTCTGTCTACCAATTTGTGATGTGTGTTGTTCTTGAGAGTTGCGTTTGGTGCACTGTTCCACATGCCCTGCTGAAAGACAAAATAAAACCTATAAATATATAAGCTTCCTGCTGTGTTGTTTTATAATTTGTTTTGTGCACAAATCCCCCTTCTAATTTTGAGAAACTGACATTACACAAGAAAGAGACCAGAAGGTGAATTTGTTTTTCATATTTCACATTGGTCTCTTCTGATGTGTTCCCCTCTGAGATAAATTATTGTTACACCACTTTTTTCAATAGTTTGATCATTTGGAAATTATTCTATGCTTTGGAATAAAACCAGCTGTATACAGTATATAAGACCGGTTCTAACGATTAGTTGGAATAGTATTTGACACTCTAACATTCAACTCATCAGCCAGAAATTCCTCATCACAGCAGGACCTGAACATTTCCAAAATATCTTCTGTTCCTCCTCAAGTTAGGCTTTATGTCAGTAGTTTTATGCCCATTTCTGGATATTTGGTTGGTTAATATTTATTTATTTCTGCAGAATAAGCAGACACTATGAGGAAGAGAACAAACTTGCAATGTAGAATTGGTGCCAATGATTTATCTTGGTCACAGTTCAACATGTGAGCCATTTGGTGGTTAAGCATAGGGTGAAAATCTGATCAAGCTTTTTTTTGTAAAATCTTTATTTGTGAAAGACAAGGCGTTATATCTCAATAAATAGTGCCATTGGCATAAGCAGCACGAGTCATATATTTCCAAATATAAAAAAAACGACATAATTAGAATAAGTAGTACCACTAGAAGTGTGAAATGCTTAGCAATCATGTAACAGGGTGGCGGCGGGGCGCCCTCCCTTACAGGGAGTGAGGGGAACTTCAACCGCCCCGTTTACTACATTTACATGTAACCTTAAGAGGAGTTGTAGTGTGGGAGTAGACAAGTAGTTTGTGGTGTGTTAAGAGGATTAAGGGCTGTGTCTCCTGGGTGGAGCACAAGGGGAGGGGGCAACTATGGGCCTCCAACTGACCTCACCCTGCACACCACCTGTACCAGGGCCACCCTAGGGTAGAGTGCTTGCTCCATTGTGGAAAAACTATGCCAACCCCCCAAGTGAGGGTGTCTCATGGTAACAAGCTCTCCAGCTTGCCGGTCCAGCTGGCACGTCCACGCACCACTCACCACCAGATATATAAACAAATAAGCAACCATTGGTCAGGGGACCAGAATAATTAGAGGTAAAAGTAAGAAAAAGTATAGGGATCAGGAAAAGGAAGACAGGATAACTGGAACATACCTGGAATCTCGCATCCAACACCACCTCTCACGCTCCGCCTCTGATGCCACACCAAAATATGATGAGTAACTGAAAGAGAAATATTATTTCCCCCCACCTCAGGCGGCTAGATTAGGTCTCTGTTCTCACTTGTGGGGTCTGAGAGTGTCGCTTAAGGGATGGCTCTGCCAGTTCCAGTAGGGCCACATCCAAGCTAGAGGACATTTGTCCCGGGTCGGAGACATATGTTATCCAAGCTGACCAAGTGTTGGAGAAGTGGTCCCGGGGCTCCCCTGCAGGTGGCGATCCAGTCCTCCTGCCTCCCTTATTTAATTCACCTTTCTCCTCCACTCCTTCCTGCCAGGGATTTGTGTTTGTTTCCAGTATATGGGGAGCAGCCGCTTAGCTGCATTCAATAAGTGAGGCAATACACTTCTCCTATATTGGCTATTTGGCATGGGAAGAATGTGTAGAAGGAAATGAACCGGGGAGAGAGGGACATCCAGGCCCATAATGTCCTTAAGCTGGGACTTAATATCCTCCCAAAAGGGTCTAATCACCGGACAATCCCACCAAATGTGCAGGAATGTACCCGTGACCCCAACCTCTCCAGCACCGGTCTGAAGTGGATGGATACATTTGTGCCAAGTCCGCTGCAACAGAATCTTATAGTTCGCTTCCTGGGTTTTGAAGTTGATAGAGCTGGACGGGGTAAATTGGTAAAGGTAATACAATTGGGTTGGGGTAAAAACTAGCCCCAAGTCTCGTTCCCAGGACCTGATATATGTGGGCTTAACTGCGGAAGTGGCAGAGCCAGACGGTAGAGTTCGGAGACCATATGTGGGATCGGTTCTTCTGCTATAAAGAGGCGTTCAAAGGGTGTAAGGGTAAAGATATCTCATATGGAGCGTCTACGAGTCTCAAAAAAAGTGGTGAAGTTGCCTATACTGCCAGAAGTCCAATGGGAAACTCCTGTGCCGGTTCCGTAGGGTTTCTAGGGGCAATAATTTACCGTCCTGTAGAAGTTTACCACAGCTGGCATTGGTATCATCCACCCTGGGGCAGAATGCCACCTGTTCCCCAGGAGGGAACCACAGGGAGTGCCAGGGCCAGTTTAGTGTTGAGGCAATCCCAGGCTGCTAAAGCCTGGGTCGTCAATGGGGAGGTAAAGTCTGACAACCCCCTGTAATCCCGAGCCAGCCACAGGGCGTAGGACAGGTTTCTGCCCACCATGTATTTCTCCAGGGAGACCCAGAGTTTGGATTGAGTGTGGAAGCGCCAGTCGAGTATCCTCTAGAGGACAATAGCCCTATAATACTTCTGGATGTCTGGTAGGCCTAGACCTCCTGCTACTCTTAGGTGGCTCAGCACTCTCGGCCTCCGATTATTCCAGACAAAGCTTGATAGCATGCTGGACATTTTGGTAAAAAAAAAACTCTAGACAAGGACACAGGTATCATCTGCATGTAAAACAGTATTCGTGGGAGGATATTCATTTTTACAATGTTGATTCACCCTAACCAGGTGAAGGCTGTCTTAGTCCAGGGAGCTAAATCTTTTTTCACTATTGCCATCAAGGGGGGGGGGGGCATATAAGGTGTTAAATCTATCCGTCAGCTGAATGCCCAAATATTTCAGGGATGACTTAGCCCATGTGAATGGGAAGGCTGCTTGTAACCTGCTAGCAAGTGAGGGTGGTAGCTGAATTGGAAGTATCTCAGATTTTGAGTAATTAATTTTAAAGTTGGAAAGTGTCCCAAAATGTCTGAGCATTAGGTTAGGCAAGGAGATCAGGGGGTCCGTGAGGTAGAATTTCACATCTTTGGCATTCGCTGAGAGCTTGTGCTTCGTATTATCAACCGTCAGGCCCTTGAATATCCACGCTCGCCCACACTCTGCGTAGGAAGGGTTCAAGCACCAGGGCGAAAAGAATGGGTGAGAGTGGGCACCCCTGTCTCGATCCATGTCAGCATATGCATTGACCTTGACCTGAGCACTCGGGTCAGAATACAAGGCCATCCATGTCAGCATATGCGTTTGTAGTCCCAGGGACTCTAAAACTGCGTGCAGATATGTCCAGTCGACCCGGTGACGTGCTTTTTCCGCATCAGTGGACAAGATCAGGTAGAGAGGGGGGACCGGGAAGGTATGTGCCCAGTGGATAAGTTGTATTGCCCTGATGGAGTTGTCTCTAGCCTCCCGTCCCCGCAATGAACCCTGTCTGGTCAGGGTAAACAATAAGTGGGACCAGGTGTTTCAGTCTGGTCACAGGATTTTCGCTAAAATCTTAATATCCACATTAAGGAGAGATATGGGTTGGTAACTTTGGGGCATAGTGTAGTAGTCCTTCACATCTTTGGGGATCACTGACATATGACCCAATAGTGCCTCCGTGGGGATCGCGGTGCCCTCTGCTAAGGATCACTGAGATATGAGCCAACAGTAGCCTTGGTGAACCTGTCAGGGCCAGGAATCTTCCCACTAGGCAAGGTTCTTTACCATTCACTATCTCAGTAGGGGTAATGGGGGACTCCAAGGTAGAGCACTGCTCGTCAGGCAACGGGGAAAGGCCAGAAGCGGTCATGTAAGCTTGAATGGCAGTCAGTTTCGCTGCCTGAGCATCTGGGGTCTGGTCTAAGTCCAAGTTATAAAGGGTAGCATAATAATCATGAAAACCAAGGCAAGCCAATTTGAGAGGACCTGACTGAGAGGTCATCAGAGGATAGGTGCAACTTATGTACATACATCAGCGCACGTTTCTTCCTGAGAGCTCTGGCCAGCATTCGGCCACATTTATTGCCGTGCTCATAATATTTATGCGACATGTATCATAATTGTTTGCATGCCTGATGATCTAATAAATGTAGGAATAGTTCTCTCAATTCACATTCGTCAGGGCCTCTTGGTCACCGTTATGTTTAAGCTGAAGTTCTGCCTCTTGGAGGGCCTGAAGTACCCTGTTGAAATCAGCTTGACAGGCTTTCTTGAGCTTGGAGCCCAAAGAGATCAGTTCGCCCCTCACCACAGCCTTTTGACCCTCCCAGATGGTCCCCTTACTCATAACCTCCGTAGTATTCTCTTTGAAGTAATGGGTCAGAACATTCGTGACTCCAGAGACCACCGCCGCATCATCCAACAGGGATTAATTTAGTCACTACGACCAGGCCCAATGGGTACCCGGAAGCAAAGCTAGTGTGGTTGTCACTGGGGCAGGGTCGGAAATAGTTATATTCCCAATGGACGAAGCCTACAATAGCTCTAGAGTCAGATTGTCTACACAGAGAAGATCTATACGGGTGTATACATCATGCACCTTTGAGTAGTAGCTGTAATCGCTGTCTGAGGGGTGAAGTACTCGCCAGCTGTCTATCAGGCAGGGAGTCTGTAGGGATCTGTGGAAGTGTTTAAGGAAGGTGTGGGAGTGGGAGGAATGCCAGTGTGACGTGTCAAACAGTGGGTCTGGGCTAACATTAAAGTCGCCCCCCATGATCTCTGAAGTCCGCTAGGCTATCTAGAGTTTTGTCTATAAAGGTAAGTTGGTTGGAATTGGGGGTGTAAATCGTAGCAAATGTGAACTTCTGTCCTGCAATAGTCCCCTTTAAGAAGACATACTGACCCTGAGGATCCACTCTGCTCCCTTTGACTTGGAAGGGGCAAGACTTGTCTATGGCAATAGCCGTGCCTCTGAATTTTGCGACCAGTGAGTTGCCAAGAACCATTGGTTATACAGGTGAGTAGGCAGCTTGGGCACCAACTGGGGGGTGAAGTGTGTCTTCTGCAAGAAAACCACCTGGGCCCCTAACCGCTTCAGTTCCCACCACAACTTGCTATGCTTGCATAGAGAACAGAGACCACGTACATTGTAGGAAGTTAACTTAAGTGACGCCATAGGTAATCCGTGGGACAGGTGAGTCTTGTGTTACGATGGCAGGCGCAGCACGAGAGGTGGAGCAGGAGGCAGTTCCTGTAAAGAGGTATGGAGCAAGAGAAAGGAAACGAGGGAGAAAGAAGAAAAAACGGTGAGAAACATCAGAACAGGCATAAAAAAACATAACATGTCAATGGTAACAATACCACATTATGAAATGCATGGGGGGTGGGCACCGGGCTCAACCCCGCTAGGGGGAATACCCCGGAACCCGACCCCATTTCCCAAAAAGCAAATATACCTAGTAAGGTATGGCCTACATGGGGAATGCGGACCAACATGAGAAGGTCGTGAGGTTCAGGCCCAGTCTACCACCGCCCCTCGGCTGTTTGCCTGTTGGCAAGGGGGAGAACACTTTTGCTTAACTGAGGGGCTTCTGTTTTCAGTTAGGTCAGCCACTAAGGAGTGTGATAGACAGGGACCAGAGCCCCAGGCCATCTCCAACAGTCAACAGGGGAGATCATTGTCCGTTAAACTGGTAGAATCGTGTGTTCCACTAGGCAGTCACTCAAAGGCACACGTCTTGGTGGAATCCATATCTCTGCCCAAAGCAAGGGGCGGCCTCTCTCAGAGAGCAAAAAACTAGAAAACTAGAAAAAAAAAAAATGTAAGAGGTACAAGAAGTGCCGGAGAGTGTCCATTTAGTCCCTTGGGGATGCATGGACTAAAGGAGAGGCAGAGGGCGGACGTCTGCAGTCTCTCGTGCAACTTCTGTGGTTGGCTGGGAGCCAGGGTTGAGGGAGTTTAACAAGGGGGTATTCCTGTGGTCCCCTCCAGTCCGGAAAGTCGACTGGCTCGAGTCCCAGGGTGGCCAGGAAGCGTGGGAGGTCATCCTTGGTGCGTAGCGTAACTTGTCTGCCATCTTTGGTCGCCTGCAGGTAGAAGGGAAATCCCCAGTGGTAAGGCAGGCCAGCTTTTTGGATAGCTTCTAGCAGGGGGCGGAGGGCTTTGCGTTGCATGAGGGTGCCCCTGGTTTCCCACACATTTTTTGCATGATCCAATCCTTTAGTGTATATTTGTGAAGCTTACAAATGACATCTCTAGGATTGTCCACATCTTGGCAATCAATCTTAATGGGCACTGTAGCATGCAATCATAAGATTTCCCTGAATACATCTTCCAGAGTAGGGACAATATCTTTAGGAGACGTGGCTTCCAGCAGGCCGCGAATGCAGATATTTTCCCGCCTGCTACGGTTCTCAAAGTCATCCAACTGACACAATAAAGTCTCAATTTTCTGATCCTTGGTGTTGCATCTGTCCTGGAGCATAGAGATGGCAGGCAGGGCCCCATCAAGTCTCTGTTCCAAATTTTCCACCCTGACCCCCAATTGATTGGTATCAGTTTTGAGCTGGGCTATGTCTTCCTTAAAGGCCTTCTTAACCCTGGTAGTAAATTTCTCTAAATCATCCCGGGTGGGGAGGGACCAGATATGGCGTTTTATGTCCTCATCTCCTAAGAAGTCTGCCATGTCAGAGCCCCTATCATGTGAGGCAGAGGATCCTGGGGAGGCTGGAGGGGCAGAATCACTCACCAACCTCTAATGCCCCGTACACACGGTCGAAAATTCCGACCACAAAATCTGTCAGATTTTTTCTGACAGATTTTGTCCGACACTGGTGTTGCATACACACGGTCGGACAAAGTTGTCGGTAAATCCGATCATCCTGAACGCGTGACGTTCGCTGCGTACGACGGGACTACGTAGAGGCTAGTAGCCAATAGCTTTGGTCTTGTAATATGATCTGAGCATGCGTGGCACTTTGTCCATCATAATTTGCTACACACGATCGGAAAAAGTCCGATAGGACTTTGTTGTCGGAAAATTTGAGAGCCCCACACACGGTCGGAATTTCCGACAACATGGTCCGATAGGACATTTTCCGTCGGAAAATCCGACCGTGTGTACGGGGCATTAGAGTGGATCTGGCACTCCAAGAGTTGCTGCTGCTGGGCCGCTGCTCACGATGCATCCTTTGCAGCTTTGGTAGCCTTCGACATCGGCACCATCTTGGAAGCCCTTATATCCCGGCCCGCGGGTCCCACCAAAGAAAAGCGTCCAGCTGCTCCTTCCGGGTCCCATCCGCCTTCAACTGCTGGGGGAGTGCCCACTGTCCCTGAGACATATTCTCTGCCTTTCCTGGGGGTGATATCCCCCCTCTGTGCTAGTGATTAAGCGGCGATGGGTACGGAGCAGAGGAGATTGCATGTCCTCACTCCTCCATAGTCAAGCCACGCCCCAGCTAAAATGTTCTTAAAGTGCATCCAAAAGATGAAAAATAGCAACAGGCATTGTGGCCAACAGCACAGGTCAAACCACGTGTGGATAGGCTGTAGAAAATTGAATGCTCTCTAAATAATTAGGATTTGCTCATCCTCAGGGTGATAGTAGTGGGGGTAACATGAGATGGTCTGTAAAAAGCTGTATGCAGTGGTGGTATTCTCAACAAACATGGGCATATAAACACAACATTAAGACTTAAACAAACCTTTTCTGGCTCATTTCTAAAAGAACATGTGGATGGTGATTGGGGTTGGAAACCACTTTTACCATCACAGGCTATAAACAGCACTGGGCTAGCACACCTGGGAGATTTCATTTTTATCAGCTAGTTCTGCAAAGTACTGTCAATCTGAAGAAAAACCAGAGTCGCAGACCATCTTGTTTTTAAGATACAAGTATGCTACATGTGCACTATAACTTTATACTATGAACAAAAAAATCTGGCAATGATTTTGATGGTATTTTTACTACTGCCAAGGCTCCTAGTTCTTATTTTATTAAGGTTTTCCAGTATAACAAGAGAAATAAAGCAATACAAAAACTAAATGTGCACTGCTAATAGCAGTACACATTGTACAAATTTTGCTCCCCAAGCATAAAGTAAGAATGACAACAGTCGGATACTGTAATAGTATATAGGAAATACAAAAATGACAGAACAGCAATTTAGAAGTGTGAGATTGGCGATCTAAGGCTTTTTACAATCATGTGTGTGCAAAAGGATGCCCAAGAAAGAACATCATCTAGACTATCAAGACAATATCGTGCCGTCAAAACCACATATGTCGCCACGGTTCCATGACAAAAATTAGAGATATGGGTAGGGGGCATGGCCAAAAAAAACAAACAATTTAGGCGACCCTGGCCTAACCTATTAGGCGCCTAGTTCTAGTCTAGTGTGTTCAGTAAATTCACATCCCAAAAATATATTACCCATATATTTATTGTTATATATTATATTTAGTGTTATATTTCCATTTTTTACAGTGCAACTCCAGTCATTTTTTTCTAATTTAAGTGATGGATTGAGTGGTTTAGGTTGAAGCAGCTTTACATTATGCTAGTAATGTAAAGCAGCTAGCCTATTGCAGCAAGGAGTAATGGGTGCTCCAGTAAAAGCTTGTACTTGTACATTACTTGTCTGAAAACAATGGTGATGACAAATTTATGGGGAAAAAAAACTAAGACGTTGGTTGCTCAGATCTATATATAAATTATCCGATGAAGAATATTGAACCCACATTTTTTTTTGTTCATCCACTACAATTTGCCCTCTGGCTGTAGTTTCATAAGTGAAATATTTATTTCAAATATCTAAAAGAAAAACGTTTGCCAGTTTTAAAAGAAATTCTATATATAGCAAGAACAAAGATGCTCCAGCATCTCCCATGGGGTGTTATATTAGAACTTAAAAAGCCAATTACACTTTTTATTATAATTTGATGCAGTTCAGATACAGAATTAAAACTACATTTACAATCCCATGAACTGGGGGGTTAGGATACTTGAAAGGCTCATTTTAGTTACTGAGACACAAACAACATTTGGCGCCTGTGATGACGCAAGCTATTCTTGTTGTTTAAAGAGAACCAGTCAGAAATTGGCATTTGCAAAGAATGAGTTCACTCTTATGTAGGTGTGCAACCTTACCATGCAGGCATAGGTGCGTGCACAGTTACTTCTTTATACCAAAAAGCAGAAAAAACATCTGAAATGCAGAAAAAATAAATATACAATCACAATAAAAAGGAATAATTTACTAATGATATACTAGTATACACACAGACACAGAATGTTTATTATTGTAAGAAAACTTTAATGTAGAGCTACATAAATACTTCTGTAATTTTATAAACCAACTGTGGCTTTCTGCACTGACCTTCCATAACACTTTAACTGCACTTGCCTTATTTGCATGTACAGGAATGAAAATAAAACTCTAGTTCAGTGCTCCTGTTTTTTTTGGCACCTAGTTGAATTTTACCTGATATCCTAGAGCAGCCTTTCTCAACCCTTTCAACACTGAGGAACCCTTGAAATAGTTCTCCAGTCTCGGGGAACTCCTGCTAAAAATTAGAAATCGGAGTGCGCATGCGCGGCCGGACGGAGCAGATGTTCACCTGATCTGCTCCGCTCATCCCCCAGCAACATCAGCTACAAACAGCGGCCCCACACCTCGCCCGAACCCAGTAATAGCCTGACCCCCCTTGCGGAAGGGTCCAGGCACACTCCGGATGCCACAGAAACCGGGAAGCCAGCCTCAAACCGGCTCCCGGATCTCGACCCGCGCTGCACTCCAGGAATCCAAGATGGCGACCGGCCATCATACACGAGGCATGCAGGCCTCAGGGAAGGGGAAGCAGCCACCTCCTCCTCAGAAACATGCTTCAAAGAGCTATGAGGCTGAATACCCGGCACTCTGCCCCACAAGACCTTCTCCTAACAAAGGTGAGCTGACAAACACAGACTGCCTACCACCTAGCCCCCCTGTATTATCTCCCTCACAGAATGCAGCCATATCACCTAGCTTGGAGTCACAGACATCTTCCCTCATGGATAGGGAGACAGCAGAAGCCATATACAGCCAGCCCAGCAGCCAAGAGTCTGTATCAGATTGTAATGCTGAATCCCCTGCTGTTCCCCCTGCACAAGGACAATACTAAGGAGACCCAATCTTACTAGCACGTTTTGCTGACCTGCTTCAAAGAGAACTATCTAAAGCTACCGATAAATTAGCTTCTGATATAAAGCAAGATTTCCAGGAAATAGGTAACCGATTGAGTAGTATCGAATCCAAGATGGATGACACGGTCCATAGAGTATCCCAAAACTCAAATATGATTACTGATTTACAAGATCGACTTGAGGAAGCATACTCAAAGATCGATGACCTCGAAAATCGCGCAAGGCGCTACAACTTCCGTATCCGTGGTATACCGGAAAACATAAAGGATATTACCTCCATCACACAATCTCTAATGCAAGCTGCTGTACCTGACATTGACGAGATCCATATGGAAATTGATCGAATTCATAGAGCTTTGACATCCCCCAAACCTGATGGGCCCCCCCAGAGATGTGATTGTGAAGCCACACTTTTTCAAGATTAAAGAAGCAGTGATGCGTCATGCCCGTGAAAACCCAGACCTAGAAAGATGGCATCAAGATCCAAATATTTGCTGATATTTCCCAGGCCACAATCCAAAAGAGGCGATCGCTCAAACTTCTACTAACGCCACTGTCTCCAATTTTCTTTCAACAGCAAATCATACTCCTTTTCATCGTTTACTGAAGGTGAAATGGTCCTACTAAAACTGGGATTCATATCCCACGATCCATCCCCGCGGAATCAATCTGGATCCAGAGAATCACCTCCTCCTCCGCTCTCCCCTCTGTGGTCATCAAAGTTGACTAAGAAGTTTACCTCAACATCCCGTGCACCCTAAAAGAATGGGCTTTTCTTCGCTGAACTGATTCAAACCCACCGTGGTGTCTTCTCAGTGATCCCTTGAGAAGGACATCAGGCGCCACACAGGGCGGTCGCACCTTGCTGAAACAGGCATTTAAGCTTTTTTTGGCTAGGAACACTTGAACTGGCCATTACGTTTTTGCACTTTTTTCTGGCATTCTTTTTTTGCTGCCTTACCCACCATGTAATCTATCAACATATTTGGCTACACAACCCTATCAACGTATTAGGGCGGGACGTTGGGGCCAAACATGTTTTCTAGATGCATATGTGTTTTTCTTATTTTTTACTGTTGCTGGGGGATGGCCATGTGCACTCCCTACTTGAAGGACTCTTCCCAGTACCAGTTTTTGGTGGAGACTCCTTCACACCCAGGGTTTATCCCTGGGACACTTTAATTGGATACTGTCTGTAAGTCTTTTTAGTAACATGTTCAAAAAATGTCACTCGGTACCAGGAGCCCCCTGGTCCGACCGCTTGGTTTTATTATTTTACTTTTTTCCTTTTTTTTTTTCCTTCTTCCTTTCTTTTCAGCTCTACTACTGTTACTCTCTCTGCTACTTCCAAACCCGCCCCTTCTCCCTCCCTCCTTAAACCTAATATTAACCTTCTCTACCGCTGTTCCTTCCGAGGGTCACCTGGACAACTCCTCCACACATCCGGCCTCTGAAATCAACGGACCGAAGGGTGAGTCTACATATAATGGTTCTTGAATGTTTACCATGTCTCCTATAACATTGACACCTCATAACATCCGCCTGCTTTCCCATAATGTCCAAGGTTTTGGATCGCCGGCCAAGCAAATCAAGGCCTTCACACATTATAAGTCTCTGGGGGCTGATATTGTAGCTCTCCAAGAGACACATTTCACTTCCTCATTTACCCCCCGCTACTTACATAGAGAATACCCTCTTTGTTTTTTTGCGAATGCTTCAGAGAAGAAGAGGGGGGTTGCCCTCTGCTTCTCTAGACATATACCATTCACAAAGATCAAAACCATCAAAGATAAAGAAGGCCGTTATCTCCTAGTGAAAGGCCATTTAGGTGAAACTTTAATCACCATTCTAGTATACTACGCCCCAACACAAACCAAACTGCCTTTTTTGACGCTCTTTTAAAACTCCTAGAACCCGAATTGGAAGGTGTTGAAATTTTGGCAGGCGATTCTAACCTAGCGTTAGATTTAATTAAGGACAAATCACACACCTCAGGTCTTCGATCCCCGCCCAAACAAAGTCGCAAATTCGCACAGATACTACACCAATATGATCTGGTGGATGCTTGACGAGAGGCCAATCCTAATGGGAGAGGACTACTCCCATTACTCAAGGGCACATGGACACTACTCCCGCATAGATCACTTCTCCCCTCGGGGGTGATACCAAAGTTGAGGTCAGCGAAAATTTTATCAACTCCATGGTCAGATCACGACCCGATTGTGGTCCAATTAACTGACCTTAGTAATAAACCTACAGGATACCATTGGCGACTGAATGAATCCCTCCTTAGTGACGAATCTCACTGCATAGAGATGTCAAGCCATATACAAACCTACTTTGAAAATAACATCCCAGAGGATAAATTCCTTGCCACAAATTGGGCTGCACACAAAGCCACTATAAGGGGCTCATTTATTCAATTAGCCTCCAGATTAAAGAAGGCTCGTACTGAATTGATTGCTGCCAAAACTAGAGAGTTTGAATCTTTAGCCAAACAGCACAAACGTTCCCCTTCTCCCAATCTATTTAAGAAATTGGAACAGTCCCGATTAAAACTAAACATATGCCTGACTACAAGGGCCGAGAAACAGCTCAGATGGACAAATCACAAATTCTTTACATGGCGGGATCGCCCAGGATCCCTACTGGCACACAAACTCACCCCCAAACATTCCCATCGCACACTCCCTACAATAAAGCTATCTGGAGGTCACCTTTCACAGAATCCCCAAAAGATCCTTGATGAATTTTATGGGTTCTATGCCGACCTGTACAAGAAACCACAAGCTGTAGCTCCCCTGTCCATCAGGGAATTTCTGGGGACTCTCCCCCTCCCGGTCATCACTGATGACCATAGAGAATTGGTGGACCAACCATTTACAAGTGAGGAGGTCACTGACGCTATCAAATCTCTCTCACTTCACAAATCCCCGGGTCCGGATGGACTTCCCAACATTTACTATAAGAAATTTTCTGCACTACTGGTCCCACACATGACTCTTTATTTCAATTCCCTGAGGGATGGGGGAACGGTCCCATCCGATGACAACAAGGCTTACACCAGCGTAATCCCCAAACCTAACAAAGATTCCACTGATGTACGCAACTACCGCCCAATATCATTAATCAACTGTGACTTAAAAATTCTAACAAAGATATTAGCTCTCAGAATTAATTCCTTTTTGGAACATTATATACATAAAGACCAATCAGGGTTTATTGCAGGACGTCAGACCTTGGATCAAATTTGCAGATCCATCGCCCTGATCTCAGCAGCACGCTCCAATTGGGATAATCTCCCTGACCGGGAACTTCTACTACTATCACTAGATCTTAACAAAGCTTTTGATAGCCTGAACTGGGACTACCTCTTTATCACCCTTGAAACCATGGGATTCGGTTCTACATTTCTCTCACTGATGAAAACGCTTTATAGCTCCCCAATAGCTCAAATTTCTATCAGAGGCCATAAATCATCTATATTCCCTGTCCAACGAGGTACTAGACAAGGCTGCCCACTCTCCCCCTTACTATTTGCCCTGGCAATAGAGCCCATGGCACTGGCCATTCGCTCCTATCCCAATATCCATGGTCTCCAATGTGGTCAACAAGAACACAAAATGTGCATTATTTGCAGATGATGTTCTTATGTACATCACCAAACCCCAGACCTCACTCCCAGAACTCTTATCTCTACTACATCGTTTTTCATTACTCTCAGGCCTGACCCTGAACGCACAAAAATCCCTAGCACTGAATATCTCTTTACCTCCTACTGAGGTACAGCTCCTCCAAAACTTATACAGCTTTAAATGGGCGTCCCACTCCCTCCCATATTTGGGAATACAACTGACTCCTTCAATTGCTACACTATACAAAGCCAATTACCCCCCTTTATTCAAAAAACTTCAAGAAGATCTTCGTGCTTTGTCTGAATATTCCCTTTCCTGGTTTGGCAGAATCAATTTGATAAAAATTACCTTTCTACCCAGACTCCTGTATTATTTTCGAACACTACCGGTGTCAATTCCGAGGGGAGACATGCAACACATACAAAAGGAAGTCCTACGTTTCATATGGTGTAATAAAAAATCACGGATACAAAAGAAAACACTTTACACGCCTAAACCTATGGGAGGACTTGGCTTACCCAACCTGCAAGCATATTATCACTCAGCACAGATAGCCCAACTCACCCACACAACGGCTAAAGGCTCGGCCCCCCTATGGGTTTACGTAGAGGCACTTGCGTGCCACCCAATAGCGATAGGAGCCCTGATGTGGCTTCCCAACCGCAAACGCCCACCTATTTTATGTCCCACACTATCACACTCTCTAGCGGTTTGGGATAGAATACGACACAGAGCATCCCTTGCATCATACCATACACCTCTAGCACCCATATTTTTTAACCCAGAATTTCCTCCTGGCCTCGCCCCACAACAATTTCAATGGTGGCTCAACAAAGGACTACTGAGAATTGGAGATTTCATTAGTGGCAATCAAATGCACTCAATTAAGTATTTCAAAGATAATTTTTCAATGCCTAACACTGAGGTTTTTAGATATAACCAAATTTCCTCATTTGTCACCTCCAAACTTAAAAAGGGGGGTGGACCCATCACTCTAGAAGTGACCTGCAAAACAGAAGCAATCAAAAAGGATAGATCTCTGCCATTTATTCTTCCATCACTGAACCTGACACTAAATTAACCTACATGACTCAATGGGAGAGGGACTTGAGCCTCTCCCTTGAAATGTCAGATTGGCAGGATATTGCCCACCGACTGTCGAAAATTTCTATTAATACCACCCTTATCGAAGAAAATTATAAAACATTGCTGCGGTGGTACTTAGTCCCCACAAGAATAGCAAAAATGCACCCCTCTTCTTCACCTAATTGCTTTCGACAGTGTGGACAGATAGGTACAATGTACCATATCTGGTGGCAGTGCCCATTGGTCGTCAGGTTCTGGATCAGAATATAGAACATGATTAACTCAGTTACAGGTGTCAATGTTCGTCGGTCCCCAGAGAGTGCACTCTTTCACAAATTACCAGATGAGGTCCCCAAAAAATCATTGAAACTCATAACCTACATCTTTCTGGCGGCAAGAATAACAATTGCGAGAAATTGGAAACATTCACGCATACCTCTAGACCAAGTCAAAAGCAAACTCAACTGGATTATGATTAATGACAAACTTACCTATACCCTCCATAACAAAGCATGTTTAACAAGATTTGGGATCCTTGGATTGAATACATCTCCACCGAAAGAAGAACTCCAGGTGATCCTCCCCATCTCCCTCCCTCTTCTCTCTCCCCCTCTATCTTCTCTCCTTCTCCTCTCATTTCTTTCCTTCTGATGCCTTACTCCTCTCTTTGTACCTTCTTTGTTTTTATTTTATGTTATCTGATGGTATAATTCACATAACCTGGTTACTGATATACTCGAATAAAACATTGCAGATAAGGCAAAAGTAGGGACAGAAAACAAACCCTGGAATTCTGAACTGGGGCCTGTGGTAGCCCTGAAATCTCCCTACCTCTACCTCTTTCTCTTGGAACTGTAATATTTTAATGTTACCTCTTGGCAAACATCATTAAGTACCATACCCTATTTAAGGGCTTGAGTAGCTTCTGTGAAGATGTTACTTATATGTTTCTATTTCCTGATAGGTATTAAGCACTATGTAAATGCACTGTTAAAACGTTTCTATGTTGGATTGAAGGTAACCTGGTTACTTGTGGAACATATGTTCATTGTTTTGTACTTACCTCAATAAAAATATTGAAGTATAAAAATTAGAAATCTACAACTCATGATACATTAATGTGATGGTCAGTGGGAAGAATGGTCCTTACGGCCCTTTAACTCCGCTCAGACTAAACCCTACCTTTCCTCCAGGTATGACAACTTCCTTTCTAAGAGATGTATGGCCACAGGAAAATGTTAGAGCTATGCATTTCTACAAACAGGACAAACAATTATCATTCTCTGAGATATCTTCCACACTTCACCATAAGAGGATGTCATACTGGATATTTTTACATATTAAACGTTTCTTGGATGCACAAGATCACCATACAACTTGGTCTCGCCCTACAACCCCTTTCGAAGACTTGTGTCTGCAAAAGGAACCCCAACGCCACCTTATCTCCTCTTCCTATACATTATTGTTTCCACAGCAACCATACACTGATCATTGGAGTATCGCTAAATGGCACAAAGATCTTTCAATACATATTCCTGATAACCACTGGGACTCCATATACACAATCACCCATAAAGGTTCCCTGAATGTTTGTGTACAGGAAAACGCCTTTAAAATTCTCTCAAGATGGTATAATACACCTTCTAAGCTACACCAATTCTACCCGTCCCTTTCACCCATGTGCTGGAGATGTGGTACAGATCTAGGGACATTGTTGCATATTTGGTGGTCCTGCACCAAATTACAACCCTTCTGGAAAAAGGTGCATAGACTCATCCAAGATATCACATCTTATAAACTGGAATACTCCCCAGCTCAATTTATGTTACACTATCCAGCTCACTCCATGCGCACATATTTCCGTTCCTTGCCCATGCACATGATCATGGCGGCAAATATGTGTATTCCCCGAAACTGGCGCTCTACTCTTCCACCAACGGTCAAAGATTGGTTTATTCGTATTCAAAAAACAGCTGAAATGGAAGAGATCATACATCAAGCCAAAGAAACGCAATTTAAATTCAACCAAACTTGGTCTTGCTGGCTACAATTCACCACTACCCAAGAATTTCAAGCTTTACAGGATGATACTCTTCTATCCCACAGCTCCCTTCCCGATACTTAATGTGTAGCTGGTCTACACATTTCCCTCCTGGTCCTTTGGCTCGGCCTTACATGTTACCTGTCCTCCCCTCCCTTATCTTCCCTCACCTTAGGTTCCCCTTTCCTATTATTAACATTTAGGATAGGATATATCTATTAGGTTAACTTGTCTTATGTATTGGGTCATTCTATGACTTGTCTTATGTATTGGGTCATTCTATGACTTGTCTTATGTATTGGGTCATTCTATGACTTGTCTTATGTATTGGGTCATTCTATGACTTGTCTTATGTATTGGGTCATTCTATGACTTGTCTTATGTATTGGGTCATTCTATGACTTGTCTTATGTATTGGGTCATTCTATGACTTGTCTTATGTATTGGGTCATTCTATGACTTGTCGATAGCGATACAAGCAATTGTTTAAATGCCAAGTGTGTCCACACCAGTCTCCATTATCTCTTACCTTTTCAGCCTTTTCCATTCTCTCTCTTATGTTAGGACTTCATATCAATTCACATCCATACCTTAAAGCTCCATCTCTGTCATAAGTTTAATCCCATTTTAGGTGTCTAGATATAGAATTCCTTACCATAATAGCAGTTTTGTACTCTTGAGCTTTAGAGATAATAATATTTGTCTACATTTTATCATTTATAGACACAGATCTATTTTGTTCTTTTTGGTGAGCATCCCATACATCACCAGATGTTACAAGTAGTGTTTTATGTCCATGCTTTATTATTTTACGTTATGATGTGTTTCCTTTCTGTACACTAATATCAGAAATTTATGTACAGCCATGTATATGCCTGAGTTCATTACGTTCTGTAACACATAAGTTCCATATATTGATTCTGATTGGATGTTACTCCATGTTTGTAATATCTGTATACTTGTTTTATGCTCAATAAAAACTTTTGAAAAGAATGGTCCTTACACCTGTGGTCATTGGGAAGAATTACCTCCTTACATATAGCTAAAAAATCAATGTTGTCCGTGGGAACTTATCCGAGAGGCAGAAATGGCCCAATGCTGAAGGAACCCCTAGCAACCTCTGGAGGAACCCTGGTTGAGAATCACTGTCCTAGAGGTATCTTCATAACCCGTAAACGACTAAACTTTCAGTTGACCAATAAAAAGATCTCAAATAATTTTACTTTCCAACCACTAACGTGTATACTACCCTGTTTCCCCGAAAATAAGACTAGCGTGATTGTCGGTGATGGCTGAAATATAAGCCCTACCTCCCAAATAAGCCATACCCTGTTTCCCTGAAAATAAGCCCTACCCTGTAAATAAGACCTACAAGGACTTTAACTAGGGCTTATTTGGGGGGTAGGGCTTATATTGCAGCCATCACCGACAATCACGCTAGGTCTTATTTTCGGGGAAACAGGGTATATGGCTAAAGTAAAAAAGTGTGTGTAACCCAATCATCTCACCTCTATCCACTTTCTGGGTATCCCATTCTAAACCATGGGTATTAATATGGAGTTGCCCCTTTGTCATGCAGCTATAAACAGCCTCCGCTCTTCTGGGAAGGCTTTTTGCAAGATTTTAGAGTGTGCCAAGGGGAATGTGTGCCCTATTGAGCCAAAAGAGCATGTGCAAGGTCAATTACCGATGCTGAATGAGAAGACTTGGCTTGTAGTCCAATTCACCCCAAGGGTGTTTCATAGGTTTGAGGTCTGGGTTCTATACAGGCAATTGTTTCTCCATACTAAAATTGTCAACTCTTGCTCTGTGTAAGTCATGCTGGAATAGTAAATGGCCCTTCTCAAACTTGACAGAAGATTGGAAACGCACAGTTGTCCAAAATGTAGTATTAACAGCCCCCTTGCTGGAAACACCCAAGTTCATAAATTTGAATAATATGCATACTTTTTGCCATATAGACATCTGTTAGATCATTTTAAAAACCATTACTTGTAATAATGGAATAAAATCCTTTTAGACAATTTGTTTACTCATCCACTTAATCACACTATTAAACAAAACCTCTTTACATGGGTTAGCAGAAATAAAAGCATGCTCACAATGAAACTAGCACTTGGTTTTTCCATTTCTGAACAGGATGTGGGCATAAAGCAAGATAACAAACAGGGTGAGAAATGGGTAGACCTGTTAAATAAGTAATGCACACAGAACAGAGTTCGGCAGTCAGCCACTGACTATTGTTAAGCTGGGTGAAGGGCAGTCACACACACTGCACTCTAATAACACCAACACCATATTGGTGCACCAGATGTGAAAGCACAGAAAGAAATAAAACATCCGTAACCCTATCCCGCCCAACACTTTCTTATGCTGTACACAATTAGAGTTGTAACGTCAAAGCATTTAGAAAATATTTCCCACCCTATGATTGCATAACTCAGTTCATTAACTGAACACATGGAAAAAAAAATTGCTGTTCGAACATGCATTTAAGCAAAGCAGGTCTGGGATCCAAACAGAAAATGCATCCCCCATTTTGGCTCATGACCAAATTAAGTCAAGCAGCTCTGAAACACCTACTGGGCAAAGAGCCTTGCTTTGGGAGAAATACACAGCGCTCTTCCGTTTTTATGCAATATGCAGTATATTCATTAGTCTTTAAATACATAAGTAAGCCACACACGAGGATGCACTGCAGATTCCAGCTTAAACCACTTAAGGACCAAGCCTGTTTTTCAGACTCTGTGTTTTCATGCTTAAAACTGTTTTATTTGCTAGAAAATTACTTAGAACCCCCAAACATTATGTATTGTTTTTTTTTCTAACACCCTAGAGAATAAAAAGGCAGTCATTGCAATCCTTTTTTCCACACAGTATTTGCGCAGCGGTCTTACAAGCGCACTTTTTTTTTTGAAAAAAAATCACTATTTTGAATTAAAAAAATAAGACAACAGTAAAATTATCCCAATTTTTTTTTTATATTGTGAAAGATAATGTTACGCTGAGTAAATTGATACACAACATGTCATGCTTCAAAATTGTGCCCGCTCGTGGAATGGCGTCAAACTTTTACCCTCAAAAATCTCCATAAGTGACATTTAAAAAAATCTACAGGTTGCATTTTTTGAGGTACAGAGGAGGTCTAGGGCTAGAATTATTGTTCTCGCTCTACCGATCGCGGTGATACCTCACATGTGTGGTTTGACTGCTGTTTTTATATGCGGGCGCTACTCACGTAAGCGTTCGCTTATGCGCGTGAGCTCGTCGGGACGGGGTGTTTTTAAAAAAACATTTTTTTTTTTTATTATTTATTTTACTTGAATTTATAAATTTTTACACTGTTTTTAAAAAAAAAATGGATCACTTTTATTCCTATTACAAGGAATGTAAACGACCCTTGTAATAGAAAAAAGCATGACAGGTCTTCTTAAATATGAGATCTGGGGTCAAAAAGTCCTCAGATCTCATATTTGGACTTAAATGGAATAAAACAAAAAAAAGTCATTTAAAAAAATGACATTGAAAAAAATGTTCCTTTAAGACGTATGGGCGGAAGTGACGTTTTGATGTCGCTTCCGCCCTCCTATGGTATAGAGACGAGTGGGGGCCATCTTAGCCTCACTCGTCTCCATACCCATCACACGGCAGGACCCAATCGCCTCCGCCGCTGCCGACGGCTCCGGTAAGCGGCGGAAGGCGCGGGAGAGCGGCGAGAGGGGGGGTGTCACCTCTCCCGCCGCCGATAACAGTGATCTCGCGGCGAACCCGCCGTAGAGACCACCATTATCGTAAACAGAACCACTCACTGTAAAGATGGATATCTTGGTTGTGGCAGCAGCTGCTGCCGTTACCGAGATATCCCTCTTCAAAAAAATGACGTATATATACAGTGAGCGGTCGGCAAGAACCAGATGTTGTACAATATGTATTATGCTACATATGTTCATCTTAAAGTGGCCCTGTTGCCAGAGTAAATAATTTAAATAAATCCATATCTGTAAAAGAAGTCTGTAAATACTTTCCAGGTGCCTCAACCAATCCTGGGCAATATACTGCTAAAGTTTGCACCAACAAGTTCCAAGAGTGTGGATCTCCTTGGTCCCTCCCTCTGTCATCCACCCATTCTGTATACAGAGACTGCAGACATAGTACAGGAGAAGGTCAGAGACTGCAGACATAATACAGAAGATGGTCAGAGACTGCAGACATAGTACAGGAGAAGGTCAGAGACTGCAGACATAGTACAGGAGAAGGTCAGAGACTGCAGACATAGTACAGGAGAAGGTCAGAGACTGCAGACATAATACAGAAGATGGTCAGAGACTGCAGACATAATACAGAAGATGGTCAGAGACTGCAGACATAGTACAGGAGATGGTCAGAGACTGCAGACATAGTACAGGAGAAGGTCAGAGACTGCAGACATAGTACAGGAGAAGGTCAGAGACTGCAGACATAATACAGAAGATGGTCAGAGACTGCAGACATAATACAGAAGATGGTCAGAGACTGCAGACATAGTACAGGAGATGGTCAGAGACTGCAGACATAGTACAGGAGAAGGTCAGAGACTGCAGACATAGTACAGGAGAAGGTCAGAGACTGCAGACATAGTACAGGAGAAGGTCAGAGACTGCAGACATAGTACAGGAGAAGGTCAGAGACTGCAGACATAGTACAGGAGATGGTCAGAGACTGCAGACATAGTACAGGAGATGGTCAGAGACTGCAGTTCCTAAGGATGGAAGTAGATAATGGCCGACCAGACCCGGCGATACAGCAACATCAGTTTATCTGATCAGGAGTCAGCTCACTCTGGGTTGCCTGTGGCGACTCTGCTGGGTAGTGCTCAGATCTCTATTCTGGCAATGACTCCCTACCTTTCTTCACCAGGGATGGCACAGGGCAGCGGGGTTCTCTTTCTGATGATGTCCCCTCAGCACGTCCTCTCCCTGGAGTCCTGGGTGCACTCTCCCCGAAAGCTTTCCCGGGCTCCTGGCGCTCTCCCCCCCCCCCCTTATTCAGCTGAGCATGCTGTGTGGGTTGCAGTTTCCGGGTCACAATGGGGCCGCCAGTCCTCGGGACTACATGTCCCACAATCCTCTTGTGGCTCCCTTTTTATTGAATTTCTTCCCTGGCCAATATGAAGGAGGGAGAAGAAACATAGCGGGTAGCTGACCTGGCAAGCCCCGCTCACTAGTACAGCAGTGCGAGGAGGAGAGGGAGGGTGGGGTCCAAGAGCCCGCAGCTGCTCTCTTTCCACTCAGACACAGGCGCTCCATTCTCCAGCTGCTTCTTTCTCCTCTGACAGGAGGAGGGAGGGGGATGGGCAGTAAACACAGAGAGCCCTCTTCCCATTGATAACGGGGACGGCGCTGGCACAGTCTCTTCTCCCCTGATCTGCTCCTCCCAACTTTTAAAGTTGAGAATGAGGGACATTCTGGGGAGAGCGTAACCTGCGGCATGCGCAGCTTATATCAAAGTGCCCATCAGAGCCCCCCCACAGCAGGTGTCCCCCCATCAGAGCCCCCCACAGCAGGTGTCCCCAATCAGAGCCCCCCCCACAGCAGGTGTCCCCCATCAGAGTCTGTCCCCCATCAGAGCCCCCCCACAGCAGGTGTCCCCCATCAGAGCCCCCCCACAGCAGGTGTCCCCCATCAGAGCCCCCCCACAGCTGGTGTCCCCCATCAGAGCCCCCCCACAGCTGGTGTCCCCCATCAGAGCCCCCCCACAGCAGGTGTCCCCCATCAGAGCCCCCCCCACAGCAGGTGTCCCCCATCAGAGCCCCCCCCACAGCAGGTGTCCCCCCATCAGAGTCCCCCCCCCCACAGCAGGTGTCCCCCCATCAGAGCCCCCCCACAGCCCCCCATCAGAGCCCCCCCACAGGTGTCCCCATTGATCAGTACCTGTCCAATAGATCCCTGTAGCTCAGGCGCGCTGGGAGCAGAAGCACCATGCACATTGCAGAGGGGCGTGGCATCTCTGGTTACTAGGAGGGCGGCACTCAAACAGCATTTCTGGGAGTGCACTTGATGATTGGCAGCAGCTCCGGCCAACCCAGAAGAGAAGAGCCGACACACGCATAGGCGGCGGGGCAGACAGTAGTAATGTGGGGGTCAGCAGAGGGAACCTATCTCGGAAGTATTGGTATTTCTGTGGATTCAGCAGAAGATTTCAGAGTTGCATTCAGCTGCATGGGCTACAGGAATGATGAAAATTCAGTATTTTTTTTACAGGTGTGGCTTTATTTAAACTCTTTAAAGTCACTTTATGCAAACACCCACTTTTGTTAATATTTAGAAGCAGTATATGTGCTCTTCATAGTGTTGGAAAGATTTATTTTAAACTTTTGTTTCTATATTCTTAATTTAAAGGCCATCTTTTGACCAAATAGGAAGTGTCCATGTCACACAGTCAATGTCAATGTACACTCGAATACAATCCCCACCACTTGTAAACAGATAAAGAGAAAAAAGGTAAAGGGCATTAGAATAGATACTCTTTCTTTTTCTATGTCAGGGATTAGGAGGACAGTAGGGGAAGGGGTGAGTGGTGGTAAGTCTGGAGTTCCACTTTGAACCACGGAGGCTGCCATTGTTAACCTTTGTTTCTGAAGATGCTAGCTGCTTGGTTGTTATGTAAACACGGTAGCTTTGAGCTACTGTCTCAGAACAAGAATGAAGATGTTCCCACTTTTCTTCAACACTTCTGTTCTGTATGTGTTTCCAGGTCAATGACTCAAAGTATTAAAGTCAACACATCATAAAGAGGAACTTCAATTTCATCTTAACAAAGGAACCTTAAGAAATGTTTAGTAATGGCAATCTACAAGTAGATAATTGCAGGCTTTTTATTCTTTGCATACCTTATTTTTTTTTCTTCTCCTGGTGTCCCATTTTCACTCAGTGCAGATTAATCCATCTCCCTTTACTTACTGGAACTCTGGGTCTGCCTCCTGGAACATGTCACCGTGCATCTTGAGTATGATGCTACAAGCTTGGCACACCTATTTTTGGGCAATTTATCCCATTCTTCTTTGCAGGCCCCCTCAAGCTCCATCAGGTTGGGTGGGGAGCGTTGGTGCATAGCCATTTTCAGATTTCTCCAGAGATGTTCAAGTCTGGGCTCTGGCTGGGCCACTTAAGGACATTCACAGAGTTATCCCGTAGCCACTCCTTTGTTATCTTGGCTGTATGCTTAGAGTTGTTGTTGGGAGATGAACCTTCTCCCCAGTCTGAGGTCCAGAGCGCTCTGGAGCACTTTTTTTTATTAAGGATGTCTCTGTATATTGCTGCATTAATTTTTTCCTTGATCCTGACTAGTCTCTCAGTTCCTGCCACTGAAAAAACATCCTCAAAGCATGATGCTGCCATCACCATGCTTCACTGTAGGGATGGTATTGGCCAGTTGGTGAGTGGTGCCTTGTTTCCTCCAGACATTACCATTCAGGCCAAAAAGTTCAATCTTTGTTTCATCAGACCAGAGAATTTAGTTTCTCATGGTCCGAGAGTCCTTCAGGTGCTTTTTGGCAAACTCCAGGTGGGCTGTCGTGTGCCTTTTACTGAGGAGTGGCTTTCGTCTGGCCACTCTACCATACAGGCCTGATTGGTGGAGTGCTGCAGAGATAGTTGTTCTTCTGGAAGGTTCTCCTCTCTCCACAAAGGAACGCTGGAGAGTGACCATTGGGTTCTTGGTCACCTCCCTGACTACGGCCCTTCTCCCCTGATCGCTCAGTTTGGCCAAGCAGCCCGCTCTAGGAAGAGTCTTGGTGGTTCCAAACTTCTTCCATTACAGATGATGGAGGCCACTGTGCTCATTGGGACCTTCAATGCTGCAGACATTTTTCTGCACCCGTCCCCAGATCTGTACCTCAATACAATCCTGTCTCGGAGGTCTGCAGACAATTCCTTGGACTTCATAGCTTGGTTTGTGCTCTGACATGCACTGTTAACTGTGGCACCTTATATAGACATGTGTGTGCCTTTACAAATCATGTCCAATCAATTGAATTTACCACCGGTATACTCCAATCAAGTTGTAGAAACATCTTAAGGATGATCAATGGACACAGGATGCACCTGAGCTTAATTTTGAGTTGTCAAGGCAAAGGCTTTGAATATGTGATTTTATTTCATTTTTTATTTTTAATAAATTTGTAAAAGATTCAAACAAACGTATTTCCCGTTGTCATTATGGGGTATTGTTTGTAGAATTTTGAGGAAAATAATGAATTTAATCCATTTTGAAATAAGGTTGTAACATAACAAAATGTGGAAAAAGTGAAGTGCTGTGAATACTTTCTGGATGCACTGTACATCACCAGTGCCTCAAGAAACCAGGAAGTGGGGAAAAACAGCAATTCTAGGTAAAAGCAAACAAATGTTTGTTTAAACACTTCCGGACTGCCGCACCCCGATATACGTCCTTTGAAGAGGGATATCTTTGCTAGCTGCCATAACCCTGTCAATGAACTCAGAGAAATGGATTTTACAGTTAGTACAAAAATCCCATTTTCTCCTTCGTTCATCGACGGACACAGCGCCTCCTTAATCTTGACCATTGGGACGTCCAAAAGCAGTGCCAAAGAAAAAAATGAGGGGTGGGCAAAATAACCCAAGGCTAACCACAAGAGCCATAACCAGGACACAGGAGTCTTAACCGGGTAACAGGAGCCCCCATCTGAAATAAAAAATATTTAAAGAAAAAACACCCCTTATGAGGGAACCCCCCTCTTAAACAGCAGCCTGCAAAACCTTGTGGCCAAAAGAAGCATCCGCAGATGCCAAAATATTTACTTTATAGAACTTAGTGAAGGTATGCACTGATGACCAAGTAGCCGCCTTGCAAACCTGTGATATTGATGCTTGATGACGGAAGGCCTAAGAAGTACTAAGCGCCCAAATAGAATGCGCCGTGACAGGGAAAGAAGGAACCCAACCCTTAATAGAATAGGCCTGAGTCATAGTCTGTCTGATCCATCTGGAGATGGTAGACGAAAAAGCGGCCAGCCCTTTCCTTGGTCCTTGTGTAACCAAAAAAAAAAGTGAGTCTGACCTTCGGAAGGACTAAGTTAATTCCAGATACACCCGAATCGCACAAACAACATCCAAGGTATGCAAAGAAAATTCCTTGGGATTAGGCGGCTTGGGACACAATGTCCTCATTCAAACAAAAGTCAGAGACAACTTTGGGCAAAAATGATGGACAGGGACGAAGAACCACTTTATCCCTATGGAGAACTAAATAGGGACTACGACAGGATAATGCCGCCAACTCTGAAACCCTGCAGGCCGAGTTACTAGCCACCAGGAATGCCACCTTGTGGGACAACATAGGTAAGGGAATCTCCCGAATATTCTCGAATGGAGGTTTCTGGAGAACCGATAGCACCAAGTTTAAATCCCATGGCGGCAAAAGAGACCGTACAGGCGGTGCCACATGCCGGACTCCTTGAATGAAGGTACGAACTAATGAGTGAGTGGCTAGGGGTCGCTGAAAGAAGACTGCTAAGGCAGCCACCTGGCCCTTGATAGTGCTCAAAGACAACTTCTGCTCAACACCCTGTTGAAGAAAAGCTAATATCTGAGCCACAGAGAAGCATCGAGGATGAACGCCAATCGACTCACACCAAGAAATGTACGCTTTTCACGTACAATGGTATATCTTACTAGAAGTCGACTTCCTTGCCTTCACCATAGTAGGGATCACTGATCCCCCACAGACCTCTATCTCTCAGTACCTGGCTTTCAATGGCTAGGCCATTAAAACCAGTTACTGTAAAACAGGATGGAAGCTCAGCCCTCGGTACAATTGGTCCTCTTTTAGAGGTAGATTCCAAGGGATTTTTATAGCCACCGGAAGACTTTCGCCCTCGGTCCTTTGCAGGCACATCAGAAGAGGAAGGCGTTGGCCCCGCAGTGACACTAGGACGACTGCGGCGTCTACCAGAGGAACTTGCGAGATTGCCACGAGACTCAGTTACTTCCCATTGAACTGAACCTGCTGAATGGGCCGACGTTTGAGAAGACAAACTACTAACCTGGTCAGCATTCACTCCAGAGTCAGACCCAGGGAGCCCAATTCCCTGGACAGGGCTAGAGGGGACCTTGTGTAGTTTGGACGTCACCCGAACCTTCACAGGAATTATACCTACACAAAGAGACACAGAGCACCCCGAAGTGGACAAATTCTGTCCCCCCAAAAGGTTCAATTCGTGGACCCCCTTGACGCTCACAAAGGAGGTCCATGAATCTAGAAACCAGCAAAGATGTCCCCCCACCCCAGCAATGGGTGAGGGCAGACCTTCATGCTGAAGGAGTCTTGTCAGTGGATCCGGAGAAGCCTGCTCTAGGCTTACCAGACCAAGATTGCTTGGAACTTCCCGGGGAAGACTTGAGAGATCCGTTTCCTTAATCTGCAGTTCCAGGAGCCCGGTATGGGTCGTGAAGGAAGGCCCCCTCGTCTGCAACAAGGCTCCTTCCCTTTCCTAGATTGAGGCAGGAAGGTACTCTTTCCCCCTGTGACACCCTTAATGGTGTCATCCAGGGTAGCCTAAACAGGCGGTCGCCTTGAAAGGGCAGATTATTGAGAGCTTTTTTAGAGGCTTGGTCTGCCGACCAATTCTTAAGCCACAGCACACGTCTAATCACCACCGCTGAAATAGAAAGCTTGGACAGCACAGGAGCTGCATCACAAATATACTGTAGCCCATGGACCAACTGGTCCGCTAAATCAACATAAGCAGCGGGAACCTGCTCACTACCCAGACCCTGGTGCAAAAGCTTGGCCCATTCAATTAGGGTCTGCGACGCCAGGGCTGAGGCCAAGACTGGACGCAATGCCGACCCAGCCATAGTAAACATGCTGCATGCCACAGCCTCTGCTTTCCTGTCAGCCGGCTCCTTAAAGGACGGGGATTCCTCTACTGGGATCATGGATGCTTTATTCAACCTGGAAACAGGAGGGTCCACCACTGGTGGGGTAGTCCACTTTTTTAAAAGTGATTCTTCAAAGGGGTAGCGTATTGAGAAACATTTGGGGACCACAAAGGGCAATTTTGGTTGTTCCCATTCCTTATAGGTAAACCTATCAAAATAAGGCAGATAAGGAAACACCCTTGGTGTGCGAGGAGACTTATGCGTACCAAAGGACACAGCCACATCTGTGGCCCTGTTAGCCGCATTCCCCATCGTTATAGTCTCCAGCACGGCAGTAAGAAGTGCGTCCACCAGCGCTTTTTCACTCGCTGCTGAGACTGCAGGTGACTCATCCTCACTATCGGACGGGTCAGGGGGTGGGATATTAAACCCCCTAGATGGGCCACGTCCCCGGCAGCATCAGGCTCAGAATCAGATGAGACAGAATGAGCAGTGGAAGGCGAGGGACGCTTCCTCCCAGGTCTTTGCTCACACGCTACTTCCACCTGGGATACTAATGACTCAAGGCCTGCCGTCAGCGCAACCATGGGAAGCTGGGGTTCTGTGAGGGGATCAGTGGGTGAGATGTGAACCTGAGGCTCCATAAGGAAAAATACCCTGTAGTACAAAGGAACTTTTGCACCACTAAGGGACACCCCAATAACCAGGGGGGTACCTATAACCAGAGAGGGAGATACACAAGGACCCCCGAAGACTCACCCTACCAAACAGAGGAGCACCGCAATTCGGACCCAGCAACACCAATGTTGACATCCATTTCATATTTCCCGGGACAGGAAAAGAAGCATAGGGGAGGAAGAGGAAGAGCTCTGGCATCTCCACGAGGTTCTGGCCGTCTAATGAAGAATGACCCTGCGAGACATTTAACTCTCGGGCCAGCCGCCATCTATTGAGGCTATGTGGCGGCCGACCTAGCTCGTACCTGCGGTCTGCATGCGCTTGCTGGCTGGACTGGGGAGACCACTGGATCTAGATTATCCAGCCTGTCACCCAGCCCGGCAGTTTATTGCAGATCTCCCAGGAGAAAATGCATGGAAGAGAGGGAAAAAGTAAAATTTGCTAGGACCAAAAGATCCCAGCAAGGAGCTAGGTCCTTACTCCTAACTAGACAGAAATAAACGGAATACCTAGAGCAGGGAGGGGGTTATATACTGACTGAGGACAGCCCATGGGCTTAGCCAGGTGTTTTTTGTTCTGCCTAGTCCTACTCCTGCAGAGGCGATATAACCCAATTGTCAAGATTAAGGAGGCGCTGTGTCCATCGATGAACTAACGAGAAACCTGTTTTTAACTTGTACACATCAAATCTCAGAAAGAGGCTCAGTCCTTAAGTGGTTAACCAATGAACATGGGATGGTTTCATATTAGCATGCAGAGCTGAATGTTGATGTGATTTTTTGTGAAAGGGGGTAAGGGTCTCATGACAGGTTTTCTTGTTCATAGTTATGATCCAGTAAATGGTCTTGAGGGCTTAGGTACATTAAATGGATAATAGCAGCACATGGGTAGAAAACAAAGAACAGGTTATCCCGACTGGATGTGATTCTAGATGTACAAAAAATATAGACCACTACTAATATTTATATGAAATGTTTTAGAATATTGATGCAGGAATGTATAAGATCAGGAAGATGCATATACCAGTACCCCATTGGACCATGCTATATTAATTTTTTTGCTCTCCTTTGCATAGAACTACAGGTTTAGGGTTCTGAAGATGACATTTACTACATTTTAGTGGACATATAATTTTAAATTTATTTCTGTATACAATTAATAAAACCAGCTCTGTTACTTTTAGTTGAACATTATTCCTATGCCTGGTACACTAACAGGAGCACAACTTCACACTTCATGCCACCACTGGCTCCACTGTAGTGTTAACTTACCAAGCTGAATGTGGTTTTTCTAAATGCATTTATTACTTTATCTGATGACAATTCTCTCATTACAATGTTCTTTTCACAAATATCTCAAGGGTGTGGAATCGATTTTTTTTCCACATAAAATTAAAGTTAAATATTGAAAGCATTTATCTCCCACGAATCATTATCTCATAAATTGTAATTTTATCAGAAACTCAGACGGCTGTTTTCTGCTCTTTGTAGTATACATCTCAAATACGTAATTGCCAGCCAAAAGACATCTGTGTTATAGCACACGCAAAAACCCCTGCAATAATCTTTTACATACACAATACTGCAACCGCCAATATAATGTTCACGCAATAAATTTAGCTAATCCATGTAATAAAGCCTTTACCGAACTGGGGAAAGTTAGGATTGATTGTTAAAATAAGCAAATAACGCACAGTAATGAAAATACCTTGTAAGTTATGCTTTGTGAACTGAGGCTTACATGTGACCTATAATTGAGCAGGCACAGCATACAATAAACCATAGTTATACATACTGTACTATAGCTCCTGTGATCAAGGCCGGATCACCTAGGGCATCTGGGGTGCCAAGGTCACCTAGGGCCAGGTGAGTGTGCAAGAGACCCAGCCACAGCCTTCACACCTTTGATATTGCCAGGTCCTGACTTCAAGCTGTGATCATCTGTTTAAGTCAACCTTTCCCTTGCTACTTGGGTCCAAAAAAAAAACAAACTATGTGGATAAAATGAAGGAGTCATATTGAGCATCATGCCAAGCTTATTTTCTCCATAATTCGCAAAAAAGTAACAAAAAGAGATTTAAAGGCCGCGATTTCAAAGCCGCAGTTAAGTGCAATTTCCACAATTTTATTGCCGCTTGCGACTTCAATTAACAGAAGTCTATGCAAGTCACACTGAAATTGGAAAAAATTAGTGCAGGAACCTTTTTTCACAGTCGCTGCGACATGAGTGGTTGCAATTTGAACGTTCCATTGCCAACAATGTGGTGTGAGTCCGCAGCCTTTGTCCACCTCCTGTACCATGTACGCAGCCTCTGTTCACCTCCTGTATCATGTTCGCAGCCTCTGACCATCTCTTGTCTTTTATTTATCATGTCTGCAGTCTCTAATTGCAGAGTCTGGAGAGGAGAGCGCCGCCGGGATGAGAGTTATAGGAGGAGTCAGATGTGTGTGGGCTGTGGAGAGTACACTATAGGATAAAACCAAAGCCGCAAAGCTGGAGCCTTCTGACTGAGCCCTACACGGTGCACCTGAGAGGAGGTCAGTGGCAGCACTGCCAGTCCAGTCTAGGGGGGAGGGGCTGCTGATATAAGGGGGGAGTGAATACAATAATGTAAGGGGGCACTGATATAAAGGTTCCCCCCTATATCAGTAACCCCCCCTTACCTTAGTGTATTCATTCTGCGGAAGGTGGTCTCTAGTCACCAGAGCCCCCCCCCCCTTACATCACAGTCCCCCCTTAGATCATGATCTGCAGCGTTCCCCTTTACATAAAAGTTCCCTTTCACTGTAAGGGAGAATCCTGTAGACTCTGATGTACGGGGGAACTATGTGCTGGCCGGGTTATAGTAACCTGACCTTCATGTCAATGGAGAAATATGTTTATTTGACTTTTGTTTAACTTAAACACATTGCTAATAGCACTAGCTATGTGTTTATAGTTTTTTTTTTTTAATCAGAAAAAAAAACTTTTATTAATAACTTTGCACAGTACATGTTATGAATCATTCGACTTACAGATATGCATGACACACATTTTTGATATCAGGTAAGTGGAATACATTTCCAACAGAGCATACCCATAATGTATTCTTACGTATTATCAACTTTCTTTTTTCTTTTTCCCCTTTATTTTTGTTGTGCAATATCCTTAATCCTTTCTCTCAGCATATACAATAAAACACAGTGAATAACCAACTGAAATAATAGTGCAATTGTATATAACCTTTGTAGTCCTCCTGTCTCCCCATGTCCCCCAGTATGCGTTTTAGAACATAGTTCTTAGTAAAAGGCAACCGGGTGGAAACAAAAAAGAAAAATTCTTTCCCTCTTTCTTCCCCTTTTTTCAGCCCAGTAATAGTCTGTCCTTAATCAATTGGTATGGAGCTAGCCCTCTGTTGACACTATCCACCCATTGTCTTTTAGTGGGAACTCTTGGTGTTATCCAGCGTTGGGCAATCAGTTTACGCGCTTCGTACAGTAATCTCTGAACTGCTGTTTGTGTGTGTGGAGTTAGTGTTTCGTCTTCAAATATTCCCAGCAAACAGACGCCGGGTTCTCTTTGAAGCGTCACTCTGTATACTGTGGATATCGTGTCCAGTACCCCTCCCCAATATCTGAAAAGCTTGGGACATTTCCAGAACATATGGAGAAGGTCTCCATGTTCTGTTTCACACTTTGGGCATAAGGGGGAGTCCCTGATTCCCCAGGCATGGAGTCTCTTGGGTGTCCTGTAGGCTCTGTGGAGTAGATACAGGTGAGACATTTTATGGGATGCAGAGACTGAAACTAGGGGAGCAGCCGCCAGGCATAGCTCCCAACTTTCCCCATTAATGGGACCGATATCCTCCTCCCACCTCTGCCTACATGGTAGTTTGGCAGGATCTTGTATTCGTGCGAGGAGGGTACCGTAGCAGCTGGAGATCATGCCCTTCTTGTCCTGTCTCATGAGGATATTTCTAATTATTGCGTGGTCTGTCTGTCTCATTGTATTGGTTTTTGCTTGCGTCTGCAGGGCGTGACGTAATTGTAGGTATTTATAGAAATTGTTGTTTGGGATCCCATATTCCGCTTGGATCTCAGAGAACAATTTGAGGGTGGGTCCATTATGAAGTTGGGAAATGAATCTAATGCCCGCCTCCTCCCAGTCTCTAAAGCCTTTAAGTTTTTGTAATTCTTTATATTGTCTATTACGCCATATGGGAGTGCATTCTAGGTACCCTTTTATCCCCAGGGCCTGTTTTATGTATTTCCATAGCATATTCAGTAGTTTAACAGTGGGGGCCCTAGGGTCCAGGTGTAGATATCCAGCCTCCAGTCTAGTAAGTGCGGTTTCGCAGGCCTCCCCTGTGTCCAGTATTTTACCAATAGGGTCATCCAGATCCAGATTACCCCAGCCCCCCAGCTGTTGTAGCTGTGAGGCTAGGAAATATGTCCTGGGATGGGGGACTGCCATTCCCCCCTCATCCTTGTTATACTGCAATGTTGACAGCTTAATTCTGGCTGATTTTTTCCGCCATATCAGTTCCCTAAATTGTGATTCTATTCTTGCGAACCACCTCCTAGGGATCCACACCGGGGAGTTATGGAATATGTAAAGTAACTGTGGTGCCCAGACCATTTTGATAAGGTTTACGCGTCCGGCTACGGCTAGGGGCAGTTTGCACCAAGATGTGCATTTTTCTCGGAATTTACTAAGCAGGGGTGTTAAGTTATGTTCAAGGTATTGTGATGGGTCAGGGGCTACCTGGATTCCTAGGTATTTAAATGCTGTCACTATCTGAACTGATTCTGCACAGCTCGGTAGCGGAGTGTCTAGTTTGTCGAGTGGCATCAGTACTGATTTATCCCAGTTGATGGAGAAGCCTGATAGTTCCCCAAACGTCATAATAAGAGTCATCACTGCCTGCAGTGAGCCCTGAGTGTCTCCTAGGTACAGTAGTGTGTCATCAGCGTACATAGACACAACATCCGTGCCTGTGGGTCGTTGGAATCCTACAATGTCTGCGTCTCCTCTTATCCTAGCTGCCAGTGGTTCCAGTGCCAAGGCAAACAGCAGGGGTGACAAGGGGCATCCCTGCCGGGTGCCTCTAAATAACTGGAAGGGTTCCGACAGCTCACCATTTACTCTGAGTCTTGCGGTAGGTTTCGCATATAATAGTTGTACCCATTTAATAAAGGTATCTCCCAGGCCTGCAGTCTTAAGTACCTTCCACAGATAGGGCCACTCGACGCTGTCGAAAGCCTTAGCTGCGTCTAGCGAAAAGATGGCTCTATTGCCCGTGTTAGTTGTTGGAATTTGTAAGTTCAAGAAGAGCCTCCTTATATTTTGCGCCATACATCTGGTGGGAATGAACCCAGATTGGTCTCTATGTATTAATTTGTGTATAACCTTAGCTAATCTATTCGCTAGGACGCGGGCCAGTAGTTTGACATCCGCAGTCAGCAAAGATATGGGTCTATACGATCCTGGAGACTTGGGCTCTTTGCCCGGTTTCAGCAGGACCACTATGATGGCCTCATTCATAGAGCTTGGAAGGGACCCCTTCTCGAGTGCCTCTATATAAACTTTCAAAAGATTGGGGAGCAGAGTATCGGCATACCTCTTGTAAACTTCAGACGGTAACCCATCTAGCCCTGGTGATTTATTGTTCCGGGATTGTGTCAGTGCTATCTCTAGTTCTTCCTCTGTAATTGGCGCGTCAAGCATGGCCGCATCATTAGCTGGCAGGACTGGGAGGTCACCCTTTTCTAAGAAATTCTCTATTGCCTCCTCAGTGGGATTCACTTTAGCTGTATATAAATCTGCATAGAACTCTTTGATTGTTGTTAGCTGAAATAGTGGAGGAGGATTGTTGTGTTCGCGCCATTACCGCTAACATGTGCCCAGTTGCCTCCCCCTCCTCAAAATGCGACTGTTGGAGAAAAAAACGTTTATTTTCTGCTAGCTGTAATGCCAGTTGCTTGGACATTGATTGTGCCCCCAGCCATGCCCTTTTTGTATCCTCTGTGGGATTAGCAATGTAGTTGTTTTCAGTTTCAGTGACCATCCCTCGCACCGTCATCTCCCATGCCTTGGTGTCAGTTTTAATGCGGTTTATATCCGGGAATAAAACGGAGATGCGTAGCGAGGAATGGTCAGAGATATGTCTATCAGTGTATTCTGAGGATATGACTTGAGGTAGCATTTTATCATTGCCCAGGCCAATATCAATTCTAGACAAGCCTCCATGGGAGGCCGAGTGGCAGGAGTACCTCCGTACATCCGGATGTCTGCTACGCCAGACATCCGTCAGTCCCAGCTCCTCTAGCACTCTGGCAAAAGGTGTTTGTCCTGTTGCCCCTAGTGCAACACTTTGGGGAGCGGGGAGCTTGTCTTTGAAATGGTGGCGGTACAAAACCATATATTTTACACAATATAAACAATATAAATATAAATCTACCCCCCGGATCAATTACTTTCTGGACACTTTGGAACCGGACTCCTTTACGTATGAGTATGCTTACCCCCCTGGAGTAGGACGAGTATGTGGAGTGGAACTGCACCTCATAGGCGCGTGGGCTTAAGTTAGGAGGTGGGTCAGCCTGGAAATGCGTCTCTTGCAAACAAACAATGCTGGCCTTCATTGATTTAACATATCTAAGAACCGCAATTCTTTTTACTGGGGTACCTAAACCTCGCACATTCCATGACAGTACATTTAGCTCAACCGCCATCTGGGGATTCTAGAAGTAAAGTCAAAATAATGCATTGCATCCAGTATGATATATTAGGGTAGCAGACTGTTTTCCTGTGGGGGAATAAGAAGACATACGCTAGTACAGTACCATTACCCGGTGTACAATGAGACATCTGGATTAAGGTCAGTTCCACGGTTTCCGTTCGTTGCGTCTCTGAGAGGACCTGGAGAAGACACGAGATCAAACAGTACATGTTGTGACCGCAAAAGGTCACTTGCTGAATGGAAAATAACTTGCGGGGCCAACAGGGCTCCCAGCCACTTGGGCTATTCAACAAACTGTTCCCTTGCATCCGCGCAAAAGGGGGGGAAGGCGGAGGAAACTCCCTTACAACCCTAGGGTTAGTTCTCCAAGGAGTCTCACTTCAGCCGTACGTGTAAGATGTGCCGCTTTGTGCGTAGTAGGTATAGGTAGTAGGTCTCCTTCACCGCCTTGCTATCAGGAAGTGTCATAAATCCGGTGTGGACTAAGGAAAAGGAAAGGGATCAAAATAAACCCCAGACTTTTATCAGCTTCTGTGGCAACCTTGGGTAGATCTGCAGGGTATCGGTGAACTCCAGTGTCCTTGAGGGGAGAGTTGTCAGGCTGGTGCGTTGCGCTGCGCTCGGTTGGCTTTGAGTGCTCTATCCTCTCTGTCTAGCCACTGTGCAGCGGCTGTAGGCCGTTCAAAAAAGTGGGTTTCCCCCAGTGCAACTACCCTAAGCCGGGCCGGGTATAACATAGCATACGGGAGGTTGAGGTCCCTCAACCGTTTCTTCACATCAATAAATTGTGCACGTTGCTTCTGCAGCTCCGCAGAGAAATCTGGGTATAATGAAACCTTGGAATTTTCAATGTTAATTGTTCCGCCCATGGTTCTGGCTCTGGACAGTATGGCATCTCTGTCTTTGTAGTTGAGCAATTTAAAGAGAAAGGCCCGTGGGTGGTTGCCTGGTGGTAGTGGCCTGGATGGGACCCTGTGCGCCCTTTCAACCGCAAAGAGCGGGGAAAATGCGTCTTTGCCGAACGTTGCGATCAGCCAGTCCTCAATGAATGTAACTGGGTTTTTGCCCTCTGCCTTTTCAGGGATGCCTATGGCGCGTATATTGTTTCGCCTCATGCGATTTTCCAGGTCATCCAGGCGGGCCGCATGGCGGTCGGTGAGGTGGCAGTTATATTGTAAGTCTCTCTGCATAGGGGGTATGTCATCTTCTAGTGCACTCACTCTGCCCTCAATGGCTGCTGTGCGCTCCCTCAGCTTCTGCATGTCCTGTCTCACAAAGGATATTTCTGCCTTCACTCCCTTCACTTCATTTGCTAACGTAGAGATGGACATATTACATGCAGTCACAGCAGAGAAGATGTCTCTAAGTGTGGGCTCTGGGGCCTGCATGTGAATTTCTTGGTGTACTCACAGTTTGCCATTCAGGGGACAATCCGCTCGCATCCTCTAGCGGGACTGTGTCATCCGCAGCCGAATATTCTCCTGAGGCATCTCCCGGATCTGGTGGAGAAGATGTGGTGCCTTTGGTAGCCTTTCCTCCAAACAGGAGCTTTTGAGCAGCCTCCCTGTACTGGTCCCTTTTTTTTTTCTTGGGCCCCGGTTGTCTTTCGTCCGTTTTGCCATTTTTAAAAAATGGGGTATTTTTTTCCGATGCCGGTCGATTTGGGTCAGGATGGGGTGGTAAACAGGATGATTGCCAGGATTTTCAGCGGAGCAGGAGGTAAGTGCGACCGTCTACATGTGCCGCTCGGCCACGCCCATGTGTTTATAGTTTACATATTGATATGTGCACTGTTTAGCACTGAAAACTGTCATCATAGGTCATTTTTTGCAGTGTCAATAAAAAATGTGGCTCCGTCATTAAATTCCATGAATTTTGCCAGCAAAAAATTTGGTGCAGTTTGTATATTTTGGCGTCCTGCCAGTAAACTTCACTTCGGGAGGGGGGGTGGCAACACTGCTATGAAGTCACACCCGCATCCCTGCAGCATAGCGCTCTGAAAGGACTGCATACCCAGTTCAGAGCACATGTGTCGGTGATGTCACCAGCTGCAGAAACAGAGCACATTTAGGAGATACTCCTTGTACCTACAAGTAGATTTTTATTATAAGCTTACCTTAACCTGTAAGTACAAGTCACCACTGGAGTTAGCATGGTAAAAAAGTTGTCACATTGACATAGCACAGAGGTTTTTAAACTTTTCAGTAAGATGGTCTGTAACGGAGGTGTGGGCGGACAGTACACAAGCAGAGAGCAGGAGTGATCACAGGACTCTTTATTGAATAATTGGGGTTTGCAAAGAGTGAGCAAACTGGTACAGCAAGTTAAGTTCACAGCACAAGGCAGTAGTCTGGGCGCCCAGCAAGGGTGGGCAGTGATCTGGCACAGCAGGGGTTAAGTCCTTCACATAGGGCAGGAATCTGAGCAAGGGTGGGCAGGGGTCCAGCACAGCAGGGGTTAAGTCCATAGAACAGGGCAACAATCTGAGCACACAGCAAGGATGGACAGGGGCCCGGCACTGCAGGGGTTAAAGTGTTACTAAACTCCGACTCTGCATTCACTATATCTGGTCTCACACAGTACACAGAACATGGAAATGCAATAGTTTTAGTAAATATAAACTGCTAACTACCCTCTCTCATCAGCAGTTACAGCAGTCTTGTGACTTATATCAGTGTGTGGTTAAAACTTGTAGGAGGAGTTTTCATTCTCTGTCCTATGATGCTACAGGACCCCTAACCCTCTGTCTGGACAGTGCTGATTGGCCCTGTGTTGATCACACGCACTCTCCCAAGAAAAACGCTTCCTCAAGGCTCTGTTCTTTTAGAAGATATATTGAGTACAGTGGAAGGAGGAGGATAAGAGCAGATATGATCAAACAGCCTTTTAACACAATGGAGAGGATTAACCTGCTTAGGGTCCACAGTGAGTATAACGAGCATAATTACTGCATATAAAGACTGATTTCACTGTTGTGGGTTTTGTATAACTCTAAGCCCATAGCACAGGGCTGGGCACACAGCAAGTATGGGCAGAACTCTGGCACAGCAGGGGTTGAGGTACTCACCAGTCAACAGAGTATACAGGCGTGGGCATTTAGGTACAGCCTGTAGAACGTGTCAGGCCAAGCAGGGGTCTTCTGTAATCCACTGGGTCCTGCCAAGGGGGGTCTGGCTGCAGCTCAGGACCACACAAAGCATATAAGCAGAGTGAGGGGGAGAGAGAACAGAGAGACAGTTTGCACCCAGGTGTTGCTCTACTATTTATCTTCGGAACTGGGTGCGATCCTGCCTCCAAGCAACCCAACGGAACAATGGGATAGCGCTGTGCCTGCAGAGATAGGATAGGGGGGCACACGGCGACAGGCATGTAGCTTGCATGTGGTGAATCCACATGCAGGCACATCAGGGAGGCAGAAGGGATGAAGCCCTCAGCAGGAGGCAGCTCCCTGGTTCCCAGCACTAAGTTTATGTGGTCTGCGTGCTGGGCACCAGGGAATGTCATGGTGGAGAGCTGGGCCATGCGGGAATAGTGGGGCAGATAGAGGATTTGTTGCGCTCAGGTGGAGCGACGGTGACATGATCAAATTGCATATTTTACAGATATTCATGGGCCACAAAAAAAAACAGTATAATGATGAATTTATTTTACTTTTTTGTAACTGCTTTTTTTGTAATCCAAATGATATGATTCAGAACAAAAAAAAAAAACACAAAATAATTCCAGATAAACTCAAGCCCATTAGAGCCCCCTCATATAAAAGTACCCATCAGAGTCCACCCATTCCAGCTGGCCAGGAGCATGGCTGTAGCTGTAGAGCAAGTTTGAAAAAAGAAAGTGCTGTTCCCTCCTGTGAGTGATGGAGAAAGCACGACTGGTTGTTCGGATGCTGGAGGTTCTAGTAAGCAATGACAGCGCAGTTGGGGGACCTGGAATGGAGACTGGAGGGGGGCTGTGGATGTTGGGTAAAAAGAGAGACCATTGGCTAACCTGAAGACCTGCGTGAGAGGCCAATGACCCTAGCTAAGAGCCAGATAAAATCTTGCAGCAGGTTGGATTTAGCCTATGGGCTATTGTTGGAGACCCATGTTGTAGGAAAACTGTACCTGTAGAAAAAAAGAAAAACAAAATGGTAGAAGATACTATTTAGTTAGACACCAAAACACAGCTACCATATATCACAAGGTCCAGAAAGCTAATGAGACACAGACAAGACATACATCAGAAATATACCATGCTTAATATCCAACAAATGTTGATTAACGGACTGTGAAACCTTGTCAGATGAAAATTTACATGTGTAGCCCTCTTTTAAGGTGGGGGGTTATGACAAATAGCCCTCCCTAAACAGGATATTGCTTGGATAAACCTTTAGGTAAATAAACAAACCAAAACTTTTGCTAAGCGGAAGGGTGGTTTTGACAATAAAAGTTGGCAGTCCCTCCACCCAGGACAGGGGCCTCTGAACAGAAGGGAATCCTTTCTTGGAAAATTAACCAGTAATCTAATTAAGGTAATTGGAAGCAGCATATAACATTAACCATAAGTATATAGAGGAACACCAGTATAAGAAAAGATTAATAATATTACATGAATCTAATGTACAAACAGGTATTATTAGCAAAGGGCCCTGATGGGAGTCTTGGTGGTATATGTGCACATATACCTGGGTATATATAGTTATTAATAGAGATACCTCCCAGATGAATGTTGCAGTAAAAGCTAGTTGTAAAGGTTCCTCTCAATGGGGCATTCGTCTTGGTGTCAGAGGCCTGAATATTCGAGGTCATGGGGAGACCCTCCAGTCTGGAAAGCAGATTCTAACACGCACACACAGTGGTGTGGCACGGGAACTCAGAGTCAGCCTGTCTACTCTGCGCTTTATTCCCTAGTAGTTTCTAATATGACATCCAACTAGACCTGTAACCACCAGAAGTGGCGGTCTGATGTCTTATCTGGCTCTAAATTATTCTGGATATCAAGCCCTGAGCTAATACTAGCTATAGAATCCCAGACCAGAAGGGACAAGGTTAACTATAATAAAAGGGGCTTTTATTATAAACAAATTCACCTACTAATATACTGGAAGGTAACCACTACATACAGTAGCACAGACTCAGCTCTCTGGCACTGTGCATGTAAATTATTAACAATAGGACACAGAGAAGTCTGCCACAAGGATTTAGATACATACTCAAGAAGCCATGGACAGCTGAAATTAAACTATTAGAACATAGGAATGCTTAACTAATAGTCTCTGTTCTGGTCTTGGTGAAAATACAGTAGTTCTCCATCTCTCTCCACTTCCATCTTGTGGGGTTTTTAACCCAACCCCACAGAGGCCGGAAGTGATGTACATAAATAACTTGACAGTAGAGGGCAGCAGAACCCTACATGTATTTTGGGTAGTTGGCATTAAGGGTCTGTCTGCCGGAGCATAACAAAACACCCCAGCACACCTACATCATACCCTTTGGACCTTTTGTTTGAGTGGTGCTGTTATGCAACACCCATCGAGGGGACAAAAAAAGATGGCTTCCCCAGCAGCTCAAAGTGCTCAATTTACCACTGAGATTATGAAGGAATATGAAGTACCAGTGACTCTAATATACCAGAATGGACATACCCTGCAAGCGAAATGGGCTCTTCATGGAAACCAGGCAAACTTTTCTTGTTTTTCACTTTTAATCGAATATATTTTACTCAAGCACTTTTCTTCTGTTTACTTTGGATTGGAGCACCTTGAGTTACTTGTTTTGGACTTTGTGTTGGTTTATTATATTTCATCACATTTATTCAGTATGTTTGCGAGCGCTATATTTATGTTTCATGGTTTTCAAGTAATTAGCACTTTGTGTATAGCAGCTGCAATTTTTCACTTTACTGATTTACTTTTTTGTCACACCAATATTTAGTATATATTTAGTATATATTTTTTTGAATATATTTTACTGTGGTTTATGTCTTCTTTTGTAATATCTTTTCTGTAAATATTTTGTGAACTGTTTATTTCTTTTCTTTAACCACTTTGCGCCCGCGCTATACCCGAAAGACGGCTGCAGCGTGGACGCTAACTGCCGGGAGGGCGTCCCTGGACGTCCTCCCGTTTACTTCCACAATGCGCGCCCTTGGACACAGCCAGTCACAGATCGCTGTAAATGGCCAATCACAGCGGCCGTTTACAGCGCGATCGGCGTGTATGTAAACATATATGATCATCTCTCAGTGCCGGCTCTCCCTCCTCACAGAGTCAGAGTGTGAGGTGGGAGAGATGAATGGCTGTAGCAGCCGTAAGTAAAAAAAAAAAAAAAAAAGGAAAATAAAGTGCTTGAAGTATATGTCAGTGCCATCTGTCCCCACTGCCACCTGTCAGTGCCATTTGTCCCCAGTGCCACCTGTCCCCAGTGCCATCTGTCCCCAGTGCCACGTATAAGTGCCATCTGTCCCCAGTGCCACGTATAAGTGCCATCTGTCATAAGTGCCATCTGTCATCAGTGCCACGTATCAGTGCCATCTGTCAACAGTGCCACCTGTCAGTGTCACGTGCCATCTGTTATCAGTGTCACGTGTCATCAATACCACGTATCAGTGCCATCTGTCATCAGTGCCAGGTATCAGTGCCACGTATAAGTGCCATCTGTCATCAGTGCCACATAGTGCCATCTGTCATCAGTGCCACGTATCAGTGCCATCTGTCAACAGTGCCACCTGTCAGTGTCACGTGCCATCTGTTATCAGTGTCACGTGTCATCAATGCCACGTATCAGTGCCATCTGTCATCAGTGCCAGGTATCAGTGCCACGTATAAGTGCCATCTGTCATCAGTGCCACATATTAGTGCCATCTGTCATCAGTGCCACGTGTCATCAGTGCCCTGTATTAGTGGCATCTGTCATCAGTGCCGCATGTCATCAGTGCCGCGTGTCATCAGTGCCATCTGTCATCAGTGCCACATCAGTGTCACATGTCATTGTCCTGGTGCTCCAGGGCCTTCAAAAGTGTAATAGGTAGTCAACAAGTTAGATGTGTAATTTATGCTCCTAGAACACGTGATGGCGCTCCCTGCATGTTGGGCCTCTCTAAGTGGCCAGGCTGTGGAAAAGTCCCACACATGTGGTATCGTAATACTCAGGAGGAGTAGCAGAATGTATTTTGGGGTGTCATTTGTGGTATACACATGCCATGTGAGAGAAATAACCTATTACAATGACAATTTTGTGTAAAAAAAAAGAAAAAAAAATCTTAATTTTGCAAAGAATTGTGGGAAAAAATGACTTCAAAAACCTCACCATGCCTCTTACTAAATACCTTGGAATGTCTACTTTCAAAAAAGGGGTCATTTGATTTTTTGTACTTTCCTGGCTTGTTCGGGTCACAAGAAATGAGATAGGCCACCAGTACATCAGATGTGATCAATTTTGTATGATTTGCACCACAGGTGGAAGACTCTCTAACTTTCACAAAGACCAAATAATATCCACTAATTTGGGTTTTTTTTACCAAAGATATGTAGCAGTATAAATTGTGGCCAAAATTTCTGAAGAAAAATTTAATAATTTGCTAAATTTTATCACAGAAACAAAGAAAAATTCATTTTTTTTTTTTTCAAAATTTTCGGTCTTTTTTCATTTATAGCGCAAAAAAATAAAAAACCCAGAGGTGATCAAATACCACCAAAAAAAAGCTCTATTTGTGGGGAAAAAAAGGACAAACAATTAATTTGGGTACAGTGTTGCATGACTGAGTAATTGTCATCAAAGTGTGAGAGCACCAAAAGATGAAAAGTGGTCTGGGCAGGAGGGGGGTTTAAGTGCCCAGTAGGCAAGTGGTTAAAATAATATTTACAAATTGTTAAGCTGCATCTCTGAATGCTCTAAAAAGAAGTTAAAGTATTTTGCTTGTGTTAAGAGCTACTTTAGCGTAAAACTGTGTTACATTTCTGTTTAGGCATGGCAGCAATTGTTAGACTGCCTATCAGTGCCGCCTCATCAGTGCCCATTAGTGCAGAACTATCAGTGCAAATCAGTGAAGGAGAAAAATAACTTATTTGCAAAATCTTATTAACAAACAAAAATATATATTTTTTAAATATTCTGTCTTTTTTCGTTTGGCATCAGGGGTGAGCAATTCTTAAGCCCCATACACACGGTCGGACTTTTTCATCAATTTGGTCCGATCGGACAAGGTTGTTGAAAAATCAGACCGTGTGTATGCACCATCGGACAGTGTTCGTCGGTTTGTCCGTCGGACAAAGTCTTATCTCCTGCTGGAAAGATTTCCCGTCAACCCGGTCCGATCACACCAAATCCGAGCGTGTGTACGCTTGTCCGACGGACAAAGTGCTACGCATGCTCAGAAGAAATTCTGTGACGGAAGCGCTCGGTCAGGTAAAACTACCTTTCCTAATCGACACAGCACATTCGTCACGCTGCAATGTTAAAATGTCTTTAATGCAGCGCATTCTCTTTTTCTTTACAATGCAACAAGAATGACATGTTTTAGCTGCTCCTATTCACCCGCACTTCTCACAAACTTACTTCTTTATTACTTTGCAGCATTTATACACTACATGTTTATTTTTACTCTGAACGGAAAAGAATCTTTGTTATTTTTTTACCATGATTTGTCTTTTTTTTTTTTTTTTGGGGAATACATATTTGAATGTTTTTTTTTTTTTTTTTTTTTTTGGAGGGGGGTTGTGTGTCTCAAATTACCAAAAACACATTATTTACATTTGTATTTCTTGCTTAAATTTACTAGGAGGTTGTTTGTTGTTGTTGCCCCTTGTTAATTCTACTTTAGGATTAGTGAAATGTACCAGCCTACTCAAAGAAAAACTGTCATTGTAGCAAAGTAAAACACAATAGTCAATGATTATTTCAAATCAAAAAAACCTTTATTTAGGTCACACCAACAAACCAAAGAGGAACGCAGCCATGGTGAAACTTGGGGAATTTGCAAAGTCTTGGCCCCCCACGGCAACCATCATTGTCCAAGCGTAGAAAATTGGGGGCCTGAGGAGTACGTATATTAAGGGGAGTGCAATCTGGTCGTGAAGTCCAAAGTATCCGGAACTGCAGCAGATGCCATCTAGGTCCCCAGGCTCTGGTACTACAAGAGGCTCCATCTTCTCTCACACCAGACTGATTGCAGGTCGTCACTCTCAGGTCTTCCTTCCACGCTTCCTTCCACGCTGTGGCTGTCGTGCTGGTGGGGTGGCAGAAGGAGGAGGAGGAGGAGGAGGAGGAGGAGGAGGCGGAGCATGGTAACTATGGCAAACATGTGTGACTGGGGTCATCTCCCCAGCCCTACCCTTATTTAGGACATGGAGGATGAGCCCCTCACACATGTTGCGTTGCCCCACCTCCATACCCATCATTTTTGTGACAACCACCGAGCCAAAGGTCTCCTCGTCGGCGGGTGTGGCATGTAGGGAGTCTGAAGCCTCTCTGATCATCCGGAGCGCTGACTGTGCCGCATAACCCCCCCTTCTCGCCCTTTTGTACGGAGGGCGGAGGGGAGGGGTTTGGGTGTCAGTCAGGCTCCGAGGCCTAGCCCCCTCTTGGCTGCCACTACCCAGCTGGTGGCTGCCACTAACCCCTGCCTCCTCCTGACTGCCACCTTCCACAGCCACCTCCTGGCTGAGGTCTTCCTGTGTAGGAAAAAGGGACATAGTTTCAGTTATTTGTTCATCAAACACACACAATTCTCATCTAGTGACTGGTGCAAAATGTTTACAAATAGAAAACCATACAATTCTCAGCCCAGCAGTTTAGATTCTGGCCCCAAATGTCTCCCACACCACTGTCTGTTGATATGTCAAACACGTTAGGAACTAAGCAATTGGCGATCCTGAATTAAGTGAACATCATTCATTATTCCCATAAATGGTAACAAAACTACTATACCTGGAACAAGCTGGGCTCCTCCACCTCTTCCAGACTGGAAGGCCCAGGTTGCTCCTCGGAAGCCTCATCAGGGGTGGGCTGTGCGCAAGGAAGCGTGGAAGGAGGAGTTGAGGTTGGCTCCGTGACATCAGCCTGGTCCTTCAGAAAATAAATGGAGACTCTGATAGTACCAGAGCTTGGGGACATAGACCTCATCTGCTGAAGTTGCAGTTTCCTCAGACTTCACGACCTTCTTCCTCTCCCTGATATACGCACTCCTCAGGCTGCCAATTTTCTTTCTAATATCATCAACAGTTGCCGTGGGGAACCTTGGCTTGACAAATTCCACAAGTTCCTCCAGGGCTGCGTGCCTCTTTGGTTTGTTGGTGTAATGTGGGTGTATACCCTGCCACAATATGGGAAAATCCCTGTATTTGGCAATGAAGAGGGGGAGAAAACTCATGTCGTTGAATCCCTTCATATCAATCTCTGCAAGACACAACAACACACCAAAACCTATAAATTATGTCAGGCTAAACTCTCCTAATCTTCTCCATAAAGAAGCCTCAAGTTCAAATCAGTCTAGGCTAGTTATGTACCAACGTTAAATTGTACCTTCGTTTGTAGCGATCGTCTCGTGTGAGTTTTCTCTCCCCTCGTCTCCCAGATCGTGGCTACGACACAGGCGTGTGACGTTTTATATACACTGCGCATGCTTCAAACTCCGCCCGCCCCTGACGATCTTTCTCGTCTATTCCCCACCCCTTCTCTTTACGGCGTAGTGGGGAGAGCACATGGCGGGGACACAGCAGGTGCGCCACAAATATCCCACCAACGAGGAGGAGGACGAGGAAAGTCCGGAGGCAGAAACGTCCCGATCCCGGAACCTGAAATTCAAGGCCTCCAATATGTCATTTGGAGAAATGTTGGAGATGGTGGACATATTAAAGAGGAGCGACTATGATGGGAAGTATGGGCCTTACCTCAACCCCAATGTCCGCAAGGCCAAGATCATGTCTAAAGTTGTGAGAAGGCTGTACAATAATTTTGGGGTACAACGATCCAAGGAGCAACTCAGGAAACGCTGGTCAGACCTGAAACTGAGGGAGGCCGATCAGTACAGAAAGATCAAGAGAATTCTTCAAAAAAGTAAGTAGTTGTGTTTTGTGTTTTGATTTCTTGCTTGCATACTGCTCCATTGTGTTTTGATTTTTACCAAGTTGTACATTCCAAAATGGCCACTTTCAGGTTCGTCTGTGCATTCGATCGTACTCAGCCTCGATCTTTCTGCCACTGTCATGGTCGTGTGTGTGTGCATTCGATCGTACGCAACCTCGATCGTTCGGCCACTTATAATACGATGTTTGGTGTTTTTTTGGGGAAAGGAAGTTTGTTCTCACTAGAAATGTCATCAAGAATGTAAAGCCAATTTATTCAATGTAAAGGAGAGGTCACTCAGTAGCTGTTTACCCATCTGGACTCTAGAGCACTAGTGCTGGGACACCCAAACCCCCTTTTTATTATGCTTTTCCACACATGTGCTCCAGTGGATACTAGAGGGGGGTCTCCATCACACAAACTTCTACCAAAAAGCTAGTCAGTTTAGCACCTTTACAAAGTGACTTCATTCATGTAGTTGACATTTGTAACTGGCCAAACTAAAATAGTGTCCGTCACTTTCAAGCAATGTTTGTCATTTCCTATTTCTGCCCTCAATAGCTTGTGTTGCTAAATCTTCCTTTTGGACATTCTCATAGGGGAGCGAAAACTTGGGCCGTCTGAGGAAACCCCCAAACCAACACCTACCAAAAAAGGGGAAAGAGCAGAAGCAGAGGAGGAGGAGGAGGAGGAAGGAGAGATCATCGAACTTGGAGAAATTGTCACCACAACAGGTGAGTGTGGGAGAACACAGCTACTGGTAAGCTAATCCATGTATGGCTGCCTCATTTCCAACACCCCATTTTTGTTTGTTTGTGGTTTTTAGGTGACGTGGATGTTGTGGAAGAAAAATCGCACTTTACCACAGAGAGTGCCCACGTACTCATCGGAGAGATAATGGTCTGCAATAGAGATCTAGATTACATAAAGCAAAACATCAATGATGTTCAACAAAAATTGAAGAACATCATTGATATTTTAGGAAAAATATGAAAACGCACCAAGTAATTAACACACATTTGTGCCAGCTTCAGAACACATTTGCAACTTAAAAACTGTCTGAAATTTGGAACATGCACACATTGTGTCCACATGTGCTAGCTCCCACCATGGTGGATGAATGGCAACGTTTTTTTGGGGGTGCAAACACTTTACGAACTACGAAAGTGGTTGTGGTGAAGGGGTTGCACCCCCAAAAAACGTCCATTCATCCCCATGATGGAAAATGGCACTTTTGAAGCTTCTAGGCATGTGTTTTACCATCTAATGACCATTTTCAGTCCCAAATTGTGTGCATGTTCCAAATTTCCACTTTTCGGGGGTGACCCCCCCATGTGATGAAGGCAAGATCAAACACACTTTGAACATATAGTCATGTCTGATCTTGTCTTCACTTTACAAAGTTGAACTTTCCAAGTTCCTAGGTTCTGTTTTGCTCCATGCCTGGTTTTACCAATTGCGGAATGTTTGTAAACAATGTTGTAAATAACCAAGATGTTGTCAGTTTTGGCGTGAAGATTGTAAACGCACTTGGGAATGTTTTCCTAGTAAACTTTTATTTTTCTAAATGTGTGGCTTCCTTATTTAAAAAACACAATGCATTATGTATGTAAAATGAAAAGGATATGGGGGGCAATGGGTGTTATTTACTAAAGGCAAATCCACTTTGCACTCCAATTTTCTTTCCCGGGGAACTTTTTCAATGCACTTGTAGAGCATAGCGGATTTGACTTATGTAAATGACACCCACAGTGCTTTGTACGAAAACACGGAGCACAGCATTTTGGAGAATACACACATGTCAGACCTGGTGATGAAAAGGAGTATTTTGGGTGTCAGTTATGCAGTACAAACCTTCTCTAGACCAAAGATTAGGTAGCAAACACACAACATGAGAATAATCTTTTTGGGAAGAAGAGACTGTTACCTCCTTTTGCCCAGAAAGTGCATTCCCACTGTCGAAGGCAAAGGGAAAAAATGTCAAAGTAAAATAAGCTAAAAAGAAGACTGAAATGACATGAAATCATAGGTTGGTTAAAATATCAGATTTATTAAAAAATGCCTCTCACACATCGTCAGGCAGAGCAATGGCCCCCCTACCCACAAAGTACTGCATATATTGGTCCCGGACCACACGGGCATTTAGAGGGGGCAAGCCTGGACGTGCCACTCGAAGGGCTGTGAGTTCGGCATTTGGAGGGCCCTCCACATCTGGGCCAACGGGCACCACATAGTTCCTGTTATGTCTTTTGAGGAAGTTGTGCAATATGCAACAGGCAAGAACTATGTGGTTCAGTTTGTATTCCGCCAAGTTAAATGCCGTCAGGAACAGGCGGAAGCGGCTGGCCAGGATGCCAAAAGCGTTCTCCACAACTCTTCTGGCTCTGGACAGCCTGTAGTTGAAGACCCTCTGGTCCGGGGTGAGGGTCCTCATCGGGAACGGCCTCATCACATGGGGAGTCAACGCAAACGCTTCATCTGCGACAAAGACGAAGGGGAGTCCTTCGGCATTCTCCTCTGGAGGTGGCAAGCACAGACTGCCACTTTGGAGACGCCAGTAGAACTCCGTGTGCGTAATGGCCCCACCATCCGATATCCGGCCGTTCATCCCCACGTCCACATACATAAACTCGTATGTTGCCGACACCACCGCCAACATCACTACACTATTAAACCCTTTATAATTATAATAGTAGGACCCCGAGTTGGGCGGTGGGACGATGCGGACGTGTTTCCCATCAATTGCCCCTCCGCAGTTAGGAAAGTCCCAACGGCTGGCAAAGTGGGAGGCCACAGTCTGCCATTCCTGTGGCGTGGAAGGGAACTGTGGAGTGAAACAAGAAAAAAAAAATAGTCACTTTGCACCTAAACATTGCAAGCAGATTAGACAATCAACATCTTGGAACAAGAGCATTGTCTAAAATTGGAGGCTGGAAAGTATTTGCACAGAAAAGTAGAGGCTCCCCTTCACAGATTACTCACCCCCCCATCAATCCCCCCACTTCTGATGGGCCATTGGCAATAACTAGGGGTTTTGGGGGGGGGGTGGTGGACAGCTAACCCTCTGCACTTCATTGATTGGCAAATGGCTCAATAATGTGGGCTAGTTTGGCCAGACCCTCTGTACTTAACACTATTGGCAGGCCACAGGAAAGATCAAATAACATTTCAACCCCCCCCCCCCCCCAAAAAAAGCAGGCACAGTGTGACATTATTAAATTACCAAGCAAGCTAATAGGAGGGAAAGAAGACAAAAAAATAGGAAATGGAATGTATGGAGGCAGTCCCTTGCACTACATGCTTTGCTGAATTCATCCCTAAAGATGCGCACTATAAAGAGGTAGGTATATAGTGTGTATGGACCTTGGGAAAGCCAGCAGATAAAGGATTGGTACCATCTGACAGAGCAGTTGGGGGAGGGGGTTCCTAATGAGTTTGCCCCCCCCCCCACCAAAAAAACAAAAAAAAAGGGGGCTCTACATGAAGTAAACCACACAGCAAACATTTGTGCATATTTTAGGGGGTGTTTTGGGGCAAACAATACTATGCAGCAGACAAAAGACATTGCTTAAGTGACTAGGCCATAGGTGTCTATTGGGGCAGAAGAGCATGCTGGTGAGGTAAGTGAAGGGAAAAATGCATGAAGGAGAAAAGGGGCACAGCATATTAGAACATATTGCAATCATGGTAATTAGGGAAGGAGGTCAAAAATACAAGTCATTAGCAAACAGAGCATACATAGAAGGGAATAGTAAAGTAGAAATGTTACCTTAATATAGTCCTCCTGCAGGACCTGAATGATGGCAGAACAGGTCTCTGGAATAATGATTCCCAGGGCCTGGGGAGAGATACCTGAAGAGAACTTCAAATCCTGAAGACTTCTCCCTGTCGCCAAGTACCTCAACGTGGCAACAAGCCTCTGCTCCGGAGTAATGGCTTGTCTCATGCAGGTATCCTGCCGGCTGATAAAGGGGGTCAGCAAAGCCAAAAGACGGTGAAAATCGGGGTCCGTCATCCTGAGAAAGTTCCTGAAATCATCAGGATTATTCTCCCGGATCTCACGAAGCAAAGGCATGTGCGAGAACTGGTCACGCTGAAGCAACCAATTCTTGGTCCACATACTCCTCGTCACTCTGTTCATGGACGGGTCTTGGGTCAAAGCTAAAAGCCCGACACCAATTCCGCGTACAGCACGAACTCGGCGACGAGTACGCACGGGAAACATCGCTCAGAAGGTCACAAAAGGTCGGCTGGTCAGAACGGACAAACAGAAAGCACCGATAAACAGCAAGGCCTGAAAGAACGAAGTGAATACCAGCAACGAGCAGACAATAAGCAGTGCAAATCAAAGCGTCCTATATCAAGATATAGGCCGCAATGACCAACAAATGTGAACTGACTACACGCACTAATAAACAGATACGCACGACAAGCACAAACTGAAGAGCAGTAACGATCTGAGTCAGAAAACTGAGAAGCGCGAATCTTAAGTCACCAAACTTCCACTAACTCTCGATAAACACGGGATCAGCAGAAGGAGCCCAACGGGTGCCTGACGTGGTGCTGAACTTCCCTTTTGTAATCTCGTGGACGACGACTTACGTCACGACGTTCTTCCGGACCGGATATTCCGACAACGTAGTCCGACCGTGTGTACGCAACGCCAACATCGGACAAAGTACGTCGGACAAAGTCCGACTGACCTGGTCCGCGGATTGTCCGAGCGTGTGTATGGGGCTTTATTGTCTGACGCCCCAGACATGCAATTCTGGGCAGTGGGCAGCTGATTTGAAAAAATTTGTCAAGCCCTAATCTCTGCGAGATTGCATGTGTTTCGCACCGCATTGCAAATCACATGTGATGTCCGTGCGATGTGATTTCAGCCATACAGATAGTATGGCTAATATCGTATTGCATTTGGACCAAACTCGCACAGGACCCTTTTTTTGGTCCGCATCAGAATCGGATTGCATGGGTGTTCACACCCATAAGATCTGATTCATGTCATAACTGTCAGTTTGCAGTGGGATATGCAAGCTGAAATGGGGGTGTCATTAATGTATTGACACTCCCAGCAGTTCGCATATGGCAGTGTGAACTGACGTGCGAGTCGGGTGCAATGCGGGGATTCGCAGTTGATTCACGGGGTTCCCACATCGCACAAGTGTGAACCGGCACTGAAACCCATATTTTATTAACGATATTTAATAGAAAACATTTAAAATGAAAAATGTACCATTATAAAAAAAAAATAGGGTCATTTTGAAATTGATTGCAGGAACAAAAAGTTTGGACAGGGCAACAAAAAGTTTTCAAAGTAAAAACTCGTACACACTACTAATGTGCTGGAGTGTTGGCAGAGGAATGTTGTCCCATTAAAAGGTCTAGACTGCAGGCAGTCCAGTTAAGCACCCAGACTTTTCTACTATGAAGCCAAGCTGTTGATAGATGCAGTATGCGTTCAGCATTGTCCTGCTGAAATATGCAAGGCTTTCCCTGAAAGACATTATATGGATAGGAGCATATGCTGCTTTCAAATCTGGACATATATTTCAGCATTGGTGGTGTCTTTCCAGATGTCCAGCTGCCCATTCCATACACACTAATGTACCCTCATACCATCAGAGATGCAAGCTTATGAATTGAGCTCCGATAAGCCAAAAGGTCCCTCTTCTCTTTAGTTCACCTATGGCTGCCAAAAAGAACGTCAAATTTCAATTAGTCTTACCACAGAACAGTTATTCACTTTGTAACATACCACTTTAACCACTTCAGCCCTGGAGGATTTGGCTGCTCAATGACCAGAGCACTTTTTACAATTTGGCACTGCGCTGCTTTAACTGGTAATTGCGCAGTCATGCAATGCTGTACCCAAACAAAATTTGCATCCTTTTTTTACCCCCACAAATAGAGCTTTCTTTTGATGGTATTTGATTGCCTCTGCGATTTTTATTATTTTGCGATATAAACAGAAAAAGATGAAAATTTGAAAAAAAATAAGATTTTTTTTACTTTTTGTTATTAAAAAAATCCAATAAACTAAATATTAGTCACACATTTAGGCCAAAATGTATTCAGCCACATGTATTTGGTAAAAAAATATCAATAAGCGTATATTTATTGGTTTGCGCAAAAGTTATAGCGTCTATAAACTAGGGTACATTTTCTGGAATTTACGCAGCTTTTAGTTTATGACTGCCTATCTCATTTCTTAAAGTGCTAAAATGGCAGGGCAGTACAACCCCCCCCCCCCCAATAACCCCATTTTGGAAAGTAGACACCCCAAGGAAATTGCTGAGGGGCATGTTGAGCCCATTGAATATATTTTTCTTTTGAAAATGACCAAAAAAAAAAAGATATTTGCTGAGAGGCATGTTGAGTATTTTGCAGATCTCGCTTTTTGTCACAAAGTTTAAAATTTAAAATCCTTTTCTTTGAAGTGCATCACGGGACACAGAGCCATAGTAGTTACTATGTGGGTTATAGGCCACCTTCAGGTGATGGACACTGGCACGCCCTAAGACAAAAAGTGTCCTCCCTATATAACCCCTCCCACTACTGGGAGTACCTCAGTTTTGTAGCCAAGCAATACACGTGTATACCAAAGAAGGGAGGGACCTCTGTGTCCTGTGATGTACTTCAAAGAAAAGGATTTTACAGGTAAGCCGTTATAAAAATCCTATTTTCTTATCGTACATCACGGGACACAGAGCCATAGTAGTTACTATGTGGGATGTCCCATAGCAATGGCAACTGAAGGGAGGGAGACACAACAAAAAGTAGAGCATTAAGAGACTAGAAGACTCATTCTGCAGCCTGCAGTACACTGCGCCCAAAGGCGATATCCTCATGACCTTTTACATAGATTTGATAGAATATGGTAAATATATGGACTGAAGGCCAAGTTGCGGCCTTGCAGATCTTAACCATGGAGGCCTGGTGATGCACCGCCCAAGATGCACTAACAGCCCTGGTGGAGTGTGCTTTAACATGAAAAGGAGGAATTTTCCTCTTTAGACCATAAGCTTGAACAATCACTTGACGAATCCATTTGGAAATAGTAGATTTTGACGCTGCCTGTCCTCTTTTAGGACCGCCTGGCAATACAAACAAAACATCTGTTTTGCGGATCTGAGCGGTCACCTTTAAATAGACTTTGACCGCTCTCACTACATCAAGAGAATGTAGTGACCTCTCTTCCATAGACCGAGGTTCTGGGAAAAAGGAAGGTAGGACAATATCCTGGTTTAAATGAAAACCTGTCACTACCTTTGGTAGGAATCTAGGATGAGGCCGTAATACTACCTTATCCTTATGAATAATCAAATACGGCTCTTTACAAGAAAGAGCGGCCAACTCCGAAACTCTTCTGGCAGAGGATATGGCAACCAAAAAGATTATTTTCCGTGTTAAGAGGACCAAGGGAATATCCCATATAGGCTCAAAAGGCTGTTTTTGTAAAGCCGACAGGACTAAAATTCCAAGGGTTCAGGGGTGTCCTGACTGGAGGATTAATCTGCGTTACCCCCTGAATAAAGTTACGAACCAGAGAGTGAGAAGCAAGAGTCCATTGAATAAATACAGATAAGGCCAGATAAGGCTACTAATACTGCAGCTGCTGACTTTTAATAAATAGACACTTACCTGTTCCAGGTTCCAGCGGTGTCGGCAGAAGATGACGAGCAACCGCTCGTCTCTCGGCTGCCCCGCCACCATCCTCTGTCAGGGAATCAGGAAGTGAAGCCGCAAGGGCTTCACTTCCCGGTTCCCTACTGCGCATGCGCGAGTCATGCTGCGCGTCGTTATTGGTCCCCGTTGTGTCCTGGGAACTGTGTTTCCCAAGCCACAACGGGGCATCTTCGGATATGGGCGGGGCAGCTCCGGCTATCTCGTCCCGGAAGTGGGTGCAGATACCTGTATTATACAGGTATCTGCACCCCCCTGAAAGGTGCCAATTGTGGCACCGGAGGGGGGGAAATCCGATAAGCAGAAGTTCCACTTTAGGGTGGAGCTACGATTTAAGGCCAGCTTCATTTCTAATCCCATCTGTAGGAATTCAAGGATCCTACCTATGACATTTTCTGGGGTGCCAACCCCTGGATTCACACCAGGAGACATATGCCTTCCAGACTCTATAATATATGACTTTGGAGACCAGCTTCCTAGCATTAACCAAAGTAGAAACTACTGAAGGTGACAGCCCACGGCCCTTTAGAATGTGGGTCTCAAAAGCCAAACCGTTAAATTTATCATTTGTACGGTAGGATGGGTCCCCTACCGCCATCTTTATGATCTCGGCAAACCAAGATCTTCTGGGCCACCAGAATCACCTCCTTCCCTTCCTGCTTGATCCTGTGAAGAAGGCGCAGAAGCAGCAGAACCGGAGGGAACACGTAGATCAGTGAAAACTGATCCCATGGAAAGACCAAGGCGTCTGTTCCGCATGCCAGCGGATCCCTCTTCCTTGACACAAAGTTGTCGACCTTGTTGTTGAATCTGAACGTGAACAAATCCACGTCCGGAACACACCATCTTTGACATATCGACAGAAAAATGTTGGGGTGAAGGGACCATTCACCCGGAAACAATTGTTGGCGACTCAAGTAGTCCGCCTGCCAATTTTCTATCCCTGGAATGAAAATCGCTGATAGGCAAGGGACGTTGCTTTCTGCCCAAGATAGAAAATGATTCACCTCTTTCGGCTGCACGACTTTTCGTGCCCCCTTGGTGATTGATGTAGGCCACTGCCGTGGCATTGTCGGATTGGATCCTGACAGGACAATTCCGTAGTCTGAGTGTCCAGGCCTCTAGGGCCAGACGTACTGCCTGTATTTCCAGAATATTGATGGGCAAGGTCCTCTCTGACTTGGACCACTTCCCTTGGCGAGATGCTTCTTCCGGACTGCTGATCCGTCGTTACCACTCTCCAGGATACTGGTAGAAAGGATCTCCCCTGTTGAAGATTGCTGGATATCAACCACCAATTGAGGCTCTGACGCACCTTGGGGGATAAGCGCATTGGAAAGTCCAAAGCCTGGACCTTCTTGTTCCAATTTGACAGAATACGGTTTTGCAGCAGTCTTGAATGAAACTTCGCATAAGGAACGGCCTCGAAGGAGGCCACCATCTTTCCTAACAACTTCATGCAACCGATAACAACTGATAACAACTGATTTTGCTTTGACAAGCCAAATCAGTTCCCTTATGGAACTGATCCTTTCCTGTGGTAAGAATACCCTCTTCTGACCTGTACTGTATTTTCTGGCGTATAAGACTACCTACACCGAAATTACACAGCCAAAAAGTGGGGGTCGTCTTATACGCCGGGTGAAGAAGCCGCCAGATGGATATCAGTCCGCCGGGCGCTCTGTAAAATTGTAATATGTATACAGTATGCGCCGCTCAGCCGATCCTGGCGGGCGGTGCACTCTGATGAATACAGAGCCTGCTAAGCCTGCTTGGATTGGGTAACAACCTCTGCCAATCCGAGCAGACTACATGAGTCAGAGCAGCGCGGACTGATGTCACAGCCTCTGCCAATCCGAGCAGGCTTTGTATCCATCAACAGATTAGTAAAATACAATGCCTGCCGTGATTGGCTCAGCGGTGCACACTGTATTCTGAAGTGTACCTGGCGCTACTGTACTAACACAGCATCATATACTGTGTGTACTTGGTACTCTACATATTAACAAAGCATCCTGTACTGCACATCCAGCTACAGATCTCCCCTAAAATACAGGTATGATTTAAGGTGCTTTGGAGGAGAGGATTCATTGTTGCTGCCTACCAATTGTGGGATCTCTGGGACTTGTAGTTCACCAGTTTTCTTTTTCTGATGTTAAGTCTGATGTTTTTTTTTTTTTTTTAGTTTCTGATGTTTTTTTGTAAATGGTTTTCCTCGGAAGGGGGGTAGTCTTATATGGCAAGTATAGCCCCAAATCTAAGTTTTCACTGGAAAAATAGGGGGTCGTCTTATACCCCCAGTCGTCTTATACGCCGGCAAATACGGTAGGCTAGAATTGTTATACCCTGAGCCCTTTAGCCAGGTTAAGGAGGGCCAGGATCTTGGTGAATATTTGAGGTGCAGTAGCTAGACCGAAAGGCAGAGCTACAAACTGAAAATTACGATTTTCTACCTCAAAGCACAGAAATTTCTGATGAGTGGGGAAAATTGGCACATGGAGATAGGCATCCTTGATGTCGATCGATGCCAAAAATGATCCACCTCCATGCAAAAGGAACAGATATTCAAGTGCCGGTTTAGATCCATGAGGTCTAAAATGGGTCTGACCTCCCCGTTTGGTTTTGGCACCGTGATGAGATTTGAATAAAACCCTGATCCCTGCTCTGCTCTGTGGGAACCTATGAAATCACTTTTTGAGACAAGAGATGATCCAGAGCCAGAAAGAGAGACTTCCTTTTCCCTGGGTCTCTGGGAACGTTTGATGTTAGAAAACGAGGAGACAGGAATTCTCGGAATTCTAGTTTGTAACATAGAGAAATTGAGGAAGCCACCCATCTATCCTGACATTGTTCCTGCCAGATCTTTGAAAAGTGTAGAAGCCTTCCACCCACTCGAGTGAGCGGAGGCGCCCCTTCATAAGGAGGCTTTAGTATTTTTCTTCACGGGTTTCCTGCCCCGGGTCCTCTTTTGGCCCTGGGACTGCCCTTGAGGCCCTCTTGAACCTGGCGGTGGAGGTCGTCAAGACTGCCTGGAGGCTTATGCCCCTGGCACTGGAGAAGATGCACATTTAAAAGGAAAAACGTTTAAACTTCTTCACTGGTAAAAGAGAACTTTTCCCATTACAAATTCTTTGGATATACTTATCCAGATCGTCTCCAAACAACTGTTCACCATGAAATGGGAAACTGGCCAAGAGCTTTTTACATGGGGCTTCGGCTGACCAATTTTTCAACCATAGGATTCTACGCACATGTACCAGCCCTAGCACAAGCCGTGAGGCTTGGAGAATAGAATCTTTTATATCTACTGTGAAACACAGTGCTTCTGATATACCAGCCAACTGCTGGGCCTGCTGATCAGAAATAATTTTGATTACCTCTGCAAACTGATCCTTTATGGACTGAGATACTCCAATTGCCGCCAATGCTGGCTGAACGACTGCACCTGCAAGAGAAATGTTGGTTTTAAAAAGAAATTCCAACTTCTTCTGTTGGATCCTTCAACATTTGCGCATTGTCTACAGGACAATTCAGGTTCTTGTTTACAGAGGATATAACAGTGTCAAATGCTGGAACCCCCCATTTCTTATAGAATTCTTCTTCCATAGGATAATTTAGAAAACTTTTTAGGAGGAAAAAAAGCTACAAAAGCTTCTTTAGCCATGAATGGATAGGAAAGGTATCAGATTGGGGAGGGTTTAGTGATCCCAAACCAGAGGTCATTGACTGACTGCGTTACAGGCAGCAAAAAAGTTGAGCGGACCAATTTAGTGAGGGAGTGTACCAACAGTCTCTCCTGTGAGACCGATCCTTCCATATTAGGATCTTCGGAAGAGGAGTCATCAGCCTCTTCCTGATCTGTTGAGAGAATTTCATGATCTCTCGCCCCTTGTTCCTCAGTATGAGGATCCTGAGCAATGGACAGGGATCTGCTACGCTTAGGCCCACTATGGGAAGCGAATAAAGCATCAATCTTTCGTTCCAAATTTGAAATGGTAGAAGAAAAAAACCTCCTCAGTAATGTATATAGGGGCTGTAGTGTCCAGAGCAGCTGCAACAACAGTCCCCCCTGATGGCTCACTCTGACCGGCCACATCACTCTCAGAGGAGGATGCCATCTTTTTAGATATGGATCTAGGTTGTAGTAAAACAACAGACCCTCTAGAACCCTTTGAGGTGTTCCTTGTCCCCCTTCCGCTCATAGCCTGATGCACAAAGCAGAGGCACTACCAGAAGGAATGTATACACTGCTTGGGCTATAATCTAGCACAATTGCTGCTATTATCGCCCAGCCTGATGCAGCAGTAAAAAATGTGTCAAAGGAAATGCCTGTGTCACCAAACCTGTTAACGCCACCTTTTGCTTGTGTCCCTCCACAGCCTGCAGTAACACACACAGGTGCTTTTAAAACTTTGCCTCCTTGTGTAGGGCATCGGAGAACGCCAACGCTGCTAAGCCCCGCCCCCCGCATTGCCTATGGCTCTTCCCCCTTTTCTTAAAATAAAGCTTTTTCCCGCGTGAGCGGCAGACTACAGGTACTCTCGGACCTACAGGGAGAAACAGCATGGCGCGGTGGCTGTAAGCCGCCGAGCGGCGTGCAGATCGAGCCAGTTTCTCTGCTTTTTTTAAAAAGAAACTTTAGAGCGCTATTTCCCCAAGAGGGGGAGACTGTCAGCACAGGGGGGCGATAAGCGGGGAGAAGAACCCCCCCCTCAAGCTTACCGGAGGTCCTGCTGTCTGGCTGGATGAAGAAGCATCTTAGCTCTCTGACACAGCATGTTCTTTCAGCATGAGGCGGTGAGTGGTGACACATAGGCATGACAACATTTTACTGATCTTTAACCACTTTCCCGCCAATAGCAGATTGACGTCCGGGAAGTGGTTTCGTTATCCTGACTGGGCGTCATATGACGTCCTTCAGGATAACAGCCGCCGCGTGCCCGTGGGGGCGCGCATTGCGGCGATCGGTGGAGCGGTGTGTCAGTCTGACACACCGCTACACTGATCTCGGTAAAGAGCCTCCGGCGGAGGCTCTTTACCACGTGATCAGCCATGTCCAATCACGGCTGATCACTATGTACACAGGAAAAGCCGTCTGACAGACGCGAGTAGAGGAGAGCCGATCGGCAGGTCTCCTGACAGGGGGTTTATGCGCTGATTGTTAATCAGAGCAGCCCCCCCTCAGATGCCCCCACTAGACCACCAGGGAAGCTCCCAGGACCACCAGGGAAGCCCCCAGCATGTGGATGGCCAGGTACATCCCCCATGGCCATCCACAAAATATGCCAATCAGTGCCCACAAATGGGCACTGATTGGCACATCACATTTATGTTATAAAACAGGGATGCCCAGCAATGCCACCCATCAGTGTCATCAGTGCCACCCATCAGCGTCTATCAGTGCCACCCATCAGTGCCCATCCAGGCCCACCTATCAGTGCCCATCCACGCCACCTATCAGTGCCACCTATATGTATGCATCAGTGCCACCCATAAGTACCAGTCAGTGCCGCCTATGAGTGCCCAGTGCCGCCTATGAGTGCCCATCAGTGCCACCTGAGTGCCCATCAGTGCCGCATACCAGTGCCACCTATCGGTGCCACCTCATCGGTGTCGCCTTATCCGTGCCCATCAGTGCAGCCATATCAGTGCCCGTCATTGAAGAAGAAAACACACTTATTTACAAAAAAAATTAACAGTGACAAAGAAAAACTTTTTTTTTTGCAAAATTTTCGATCTTTTTTTGTTTGTTGGGCAAAAAATAAAAATCGCAGAGGTGATCAAATATCACCAAAAGAAAGCTCGATTTGTGGGAACAAAATGATAAAAAATGTGTTTGTCATTCAAATTGCGACAGCGCTGAAAGCTGAAAATTGGCTTGGGCGGGAAGGTGTCTAAGTGTCTGGTATTGAAGTGGTTAAAGAAGACATTCATAAGAAAATTCAAAAAATTTCTTAGAAAACTCCACTGACATTTCCCGCACCAGGGTTTTCTGTGGTAAACCAACAGACCCAATCTTCACCCTTCACAGTGGGTTCCGTTATACCTTCAGGAGTTGGGGATCCTCAGGAAACCCACTATCCTGGACCTGTAACAGCTCCCTGCCAGTAAAACTTTATGGCCTTACTACCAAAAGTAGTGGGTCCCAGGGTCCAGCTCTCTAAAAGGAGAAGCATTCACAGACAAAATCTCGTTTCTTTGGATAGGAGGCCCGGGCACCATTCAATTTGGCCAGAAGAGACACTTTGAATGGATCCGGTCAGTATGGCTAGCCCCAGCAAGGATTGCTCCAGTGGAGCTCAGCACAGCAAATCATTACTCTTGACCAACACCTTAGGCACTGGCGAAAAAACTGAGGTACTCCCAGTAGTGGGAGGGGTTATATAGGAAGGGCACTTTTTGTCTTATGGCGTGCCAGTGTCCATCACCTGAAGGTGGCCTATAAACCACATAGTAACTACTATGGCCCTGTGTCCCGTGATGTACGATAAGAAACATTTCTTTGCTAGAAAATTTCTTTGGACCCCCAAACATTATATATTTTTTTAAAGCAAAGGCCCTACAGATTAAAATGGTGGGTGTTGCAACTTTTTTTTTTCTCACAGTATTTGCGCAGCGATTTTTCAAGCGCATTTTTTTTTTGGAAAAAAAATTTTTTTTTATTCTAATGCACTAAAACACACTATATTGCCCAAATGTTTAATGAAATAAAAAAGATGATCTTATGCCGACTACATGGATACCAAACACGATATGCTTTAAAATTGCGCACAAATGTGCAGCGGCTACAAACTACATACATTTTTAAAAGCCTGTAAAAACCTTTACAGGTTACCACTTAAGAATTACAGAGGAGGTCTACTGCTAAAATTACTGCCCTCGATCTGACCTTTACGGTGATACCTCACATGCATGGCGTAATTGCTGTTTACATATGACACCAGACCGACGCTTGTGTTCGCCTTTGCCGCGTGAGCACGGGGGGACAGGGGTGATTTTTTTTATTATTTATTTTGCTTTTTTGTTTTAGTTTTAAACTGCTCCTTTCATTTTTTTTATATGATTAGAGCCATTCTGGTCTCCGATCAGCTCTATGATCAGCTGGCGCAACCACCGGCTGCATTCTCGGGTTCCCTGTTAGGACAGGAGAGCCCGAGAAAACCATGGAAGATGGTGGGAGGGGGAGTTCCCTCCCACTGCTTGTAAAAGCAGTCTAGAGGCTAATTAGCCGCTAGGATTGCTTTTACACGAAAGCCAACTGCTGGCTGAAAAGAATGATACCAAGATGATCATTCTGGTATAAACACTCAAAGTCCAGCAACATACCAGTACGTTGCTGGTCCCTGTTGGGCATATATTATAATGTTCTTTTTTCATGCAGCCTGTGGGCTGAATGAAAAAAATAGATTGATCGGTGGGTATGCCCACCATTAGAATACCGCCCTTCATCCACTCACTTCTAAAGATGGACATACATGCACAATTTTCTTTTAAATGTGGTGGTGAAATCACCTCCTACAGCGATGGAGTCACTGATTTACGTATCATGGGAGCAAACGCTGTTGCTGTCAAGATAAATAAATCAGTGCTGCAGCTGAATGGCGTACCTGCTAAGCAAATGATGGTTAACAATAAAACAAAGTAACATTACAGTATAACAGCAAGACTTACCATACCTGCAAAGCAAATACAATAAAACAGTCAAAATATTTTTTTTTTTTAATGCAATCTGTGCCTAAAAAATATATGCCGAAGCATGGGGGCAATCCGTCCCTAATGTTAGGAGCAAATCGCTCCTCCACCCCCATGCTTCAGCATATATGCTTTTTTTTTTAAACTGTGGTGGTGAAATCACCTCCTACAGCGCTGGAGTCACAGCTTTATGTATTGTGGGATCAAACGCTGTTGATGTCAGAATAAATAAACCCATGCTGCAGCTGAATGGCGTACCTGCTAAGCAAATGATGGTTAACAATAACAGCAAGACTTACCATACCTGCAAAGCAAATACAATAAAACATAGTAAAAATAAAAAATTACAGTTCTAAAATACAGTAACAAAAGAGAGAGAAAAATAGAGCAGACAATAGAGAGCGAACGTAAGAGAGAGAATAGAGAGAAGAAAAATAAAAGCACAACTATTTTTGGCTTTTTTATTTTTTGTGTTTATGTGCACTCTTATATAAACTGTAAACGTTCCACATTAGGGTCTCTCAAAATGTGATGGCCATCACATCTTTCAAGACCCTGTGTTAGTATGCCTAGGACTGCGCAATGCTGTACCCTACGCTAATACTCCACTAGTGTGTGGTAGCGTTCGAAACAATCACCAATGCAAAGACCAGGTTGGTCAGGTCAGAAGGGACAATAAAATCTGGTGTCACGCCTATATCCGCGCTTTCTACAGACACGACATCTTCTTTGGGGGTTTCTTTGGGTAGGGGTACCAGAGAGGACATGTGGAAAATGCCTCTCATGCAGCCGACTCACTGCATTTGGTTTGGGAAGTTGGGCCACAGCACCATCTGGAAACAAAAGGGCTGTGATGATCTCTTCCTGTAATTTAAGGAAGGATCCAGTTCGTCCTGAAGCTTTGTATAGCACATAAGCATTCAGCAGAGCCAATTGAAATAAGTATACAGACACTTTTTTGTACCAGCGTCTGGCCTTACAGGCAATTAGGTACGGTGCCAACAATTGGTCATTGAGGTCCACCCCTCCCATATTAAGGTTATATTCGTGGACACAGAGGGGTTTCTCCACAACACCAGTCGCCGTAGGAATTTGGACCGTCGTGTCTGCGTGAAGGGAGGACAGAACGAAAACATTCTTATAATCCCTCCACTTCACAATGAGCAAATTATAACATCTCAAGCAGGCTCTCTCTCCCAGCCTAAGACTGGAATCTACAAGCCGCTAGGGTAAGCTCCGGCGATTAGATCGCACGGTGCCACATGCGCCAATTCCGTGATCAAACAAGTGACTAAAAAGTGGCACGCTTGTGTAATAATTGTCCACATACAAGTGGTACCCCTTTCCGAATAAGGGTGACACCAAGTCCCACACAATCTTACCAGCGCTCCCCTCACAGAGCTTATACATCTTGACCACATATCTGGCACGCTTTCTGGGAAGATACTGTTTGAATGACAAGCGGCCAGAAAACTTAATCATGGACTCATTAACGCAGACAACTTGATCGGGAGTAAACAAGGCTGCAAAATTGTTGGTTGAAGTGGTTTACGAGGGAATTTTGTAGAGCCGATCAAATTCAGGGTCACCCCGAGGATGAGAGTTCATTATCATTGAAGTGCATGAACTGCAAGATCTGCTCGTATCGTGTCCTGGTCATGGAGGCAGAGAACACGGGCATATGGTGAATTGGGTCAGTGGACCAATATGACCTCAACTCACTCTTTTTAGTTATGCCCATGAGGAGGGGTAGGCCCAGGAAGGTCTTAAATTCGGAAACCGTAATAGGTTTCCAATCTCTGGCAAGGGTCATCTGGAGATTAGCGGCAATGAATTGACCAGCATATAAATTGCTTTGGTCCACAATAGATCTATAGAGATCTTCCATGAAAAACAGTGAATAAAAAATCAAGTGACGTAAAATCAACTGTTTCCAGGGGGGGGGGGGGGGGGGGGGGGGAGTACGGTGCTGCAGAAGTGGTGGGCTCCCAATTAGGATTGGCGAATGCAGCAGGAAGGGCACTATGGGCTCAATGGGCCTGTCTTTGTCTTCTTGGTGGCTGCGGGGCTCTACTCGTGCTATCCACCTCGCCAGCTTGAACTGCACTTATGGGACTCGCCACGTCACCAAGTGATACTGCCTAATGTCTGCTCTATTGTTCTCTCTCTTTTGTTACTGTATTTTAGAACTGTAATGTTTTATTTTTACTATGTTTTATTGTATCTGCTTTGCAGGTATGGTAAGTCTTACTGTTATTGTTAACCATCATTTGCTTAGGGGGTACGCCATTCAGCTGCAGCATGGGTTTATTTATTCTGACAGCAACAGCGTTTGCTCCCACGATACATAAAGCCGTGACTCTGTGATTTCACCACCACAGTTAAAAAAAAAAAAAAAAAGAGCATATATGCTGAAGAATGGTGGCCATGGGTGGAGGAGGGATTTTTATATATATATATATATATATATATATATATTTTTTTTTTTAGGCACAGATTACTAGTACTGGCTCTCTGCTGTATACGTTAGCCTTGCGGTTCTTGCACCTCAACGACAGCAGAAGAACGGGGTCTGGGACCACAACTCCGTCGTCACAGCTATCTGTCAGGGTGCCTACAGGTTAATATTCTGAGTCTGAATCTGACAGATGGGTGACTTCCTCTTCAGTATCTGTCATGCTCAGAAATGTGTAGGTCTCTTCACTACTGTACCTTCGATTTGACATTTTGGTCTCTAAATTTACTGGTACAGTAGTGAGACTCACAGGAAAAAAAAAAAAAGCACTGACTGTCAGCGACTGATTCAAACGCTACCAAAAAAACTGTTAGCGTTCCCAGGGATCATGCCTGACTATGCAAACGCTGCAGTTATGTGTGTTGTGTTTTTTGTAAGCGGCAGTGATCGATTGATACTGCACTTGGGTGGGCTGGGCAGATCCTGCCAACGCTGCGTTTTTGGGAACCCTAAACTTCTGGGGACACCAATATAGTTCTAATCAGATCAGATATTGAATCGTTCAGACACTATACTACTAAGTAGGGTTGTCCCGATACCGATACTAGTATCGGTATCGGGACCGATACCGAGCATTTGCGCGAGTACTTGTACTCGCACAAATGCTCCCGATGCCTTATCCGATACCTGGTCGGCGGGTGGACGGATAGGGCGGGCGGAGTCAGGGCGGGTGAAGGCAGAGGGGGCGGGCGAAGTCTGCGGGTGGACGCAGAGGGCGGGTAAAGGCAGAGGGCGGGTGAAGGCAGAGGGGGCGGGCGAAGTCTGCGGGTGAAGGCAGAGGGCGGGTGAAAGCAGAGGGGGCGGGCGAAGTCTGCGGGTGAAGGCAGAGGGCGGGTGAAGGCAGAGGGGGCGGGCGAAGTCTGCGGGTGGACGGAGAGGGCGGGTTAAGGCAGAGGGGGCGGGCGAAGTCTGCGGGTAAAGGCGGAGGGCGGGCGGAGTCAGTGGGTGGACGAAGAGGGTGGGCGGAGTCAGCCTGTGTAATTAACACATTGAAAGGGGGCGTGTGTGAAAAGGGGTGTGTCTTCTGCTGCCCTTTACTTCACTGTGAGATTGAAGCGTTTTCTTTCACTTTTCTATCTCCTCTGGAGATCCGAATACAAAACTACAGAGAGCGATCAGGGTGAGAGAGATGAGAGAGAGAGAGAGAGATCAGAGAGAGAGAGATCAGAGAGATCAGAGAGAGAGAGAGAGAGAGAGAGAGAGAGAGAGAGAGAGAGAGAGAGAGAGAGAGAGAGAGAGATCAAGAGAGAGAGAGAGATCAGAGAGAGAGAGAGAGAGAGAGAGAGAGAGAGAGAGAGATCAGAGAGAGAGAGAGAGAGAGAGAGAGAGAGAGAGAGAGAGAGAGAGAGAGAGAGAGAGAGAGAGAGAGAGAGAGAGAGAGAGAGAGAGAGAGAGAGAGAGAGAGAGAGAGAGAGAGAGAGAGAGAGAGAGAGAGAGAGAGATCAGAGAGAGAGAGAGAGAGAGAGAGAGAGAGAGAGAGAGAGAGAGAGAGAGAGATCAGAGAGAGAGAGAGAGAGAGAGATCAGAGAGAGAGAGAGAGAGAGAGAGAGAGAGATCGAGAGCTCGAGAGAGATCGAGAGCTCGAGAGAGATCAGGGAGAGCGAGAGAGATCAGGGAGAGCGAGAGAGAGCGAGAGAGATCGAGAGAGAGAGAGAGATCGAGAGAGAGAGAGAGATCAGGGAGAGAGAGAGATCAGAGAGAGAGAGATCAGAGAGAGAGAGAGAGATCAGAGAGAGAGAGAGAGAGAGATCAGAGAGAGATCGAGAGAGATCGAGAGAGAGAGAGAGATCGAGAGAGATCGAGAGAGAGAGATCGAGAGAGAGAGAGAGATCAGGGAGAGAGAGAGAGATCAGGGAGAGAGAGAGAGAGAGAGAGAGAGAGAGAGGAGAGAGAGAGAGGGACAACAGAGAGAGGGACAACAGAGAGAGATCAGGGAGAGAGACAAAAGAGAGGGGGGGGGAGAGGGGGAGAGACAACAGAGAGGGGGGGGAGAGAGAGGGGGGGGGAGAGACAAAAGAGAGGGGGGAGAGACAACAGAGAGGGGGGAGAGACAACAGAGAGGGGGGGAGAGGGGGGAGAGACAACAGAGAGGGGGGGAGAGACAACAGAGAGAGGGGGAGAGACAACAGAGAGAGGGGGAGAGACAGACCAGAGAGGGGGAGAGAGAGACAACAGAGAGAGGGGGAGAGAGAGAGACAACAGAGAGAGACGTCAGCGGCTGAACATCCCGATACCCATCTTGGTACACCCTGCACTCGGCTGTAGTAAGCCAGCAGTGGACATCTTGTTACACCCAGCCCATATAGTTCGAGCTGGGTGTAACAAGATGTCTGCTGCTGCTTACTGCGGCAGGGTGTACAGCATTTAAAAAAATAAATCCTTTCCTCATGTCATTTATTGCTGCATTTCAGTGCCAGCCACCTGTCAGTGCCCATAAGTGCCATCTATCAGTGCCCAGAAGTGTGGTCTATCAGTGCCAGCCACCTGTCAGTGCCACCTATCAGTGCCCATAAGTGCCACCTTTTAGTCCCCATCAGTCAGTGCTAGCCATCAGTCAGTGCCACCTATCAGTGCCCATCAGTCAAACTGTCACATGACATTAAAAAAAAAGTATCGGTAATCGGTATCGGCGAGTACTTGAAAAAAAGTATCGGTACTTGTACTCGGTCTTAAAAAAGTGGTATCGGGACAACCCTACTACTAAGGGAGGTGTATGGTGCGTGCATGGGTGTTAGCGCTACTGGCACCAATCTGACGCTGCCTGGGGTGACGCAGAACCTATCTGATGCTAAAACCTAACTGATATTTCGCCCGAAGGGTGATCAGCGGGTTAAACCTTTATTGGGTAATATACGGCGAGTGCCCTGACGCTATAAAAAAGATCTAGCTAACCAGCGTCACCAGTGACACTTATACAGTGATCACTGGTGACAGGGGGTGATCAAGGGGTTAAACATTTATGAGGGGGGTTAGGGGGATCCCTAAACCTATCTGGGCCTACACTTAGTACCCTAACACTGATTTTTGTCACTAATGACCAGTACAGGGATTAAAAAAATTTGAACACTGCACTGGTTGACACAGTGACGGGGGATGAAGGGGTTAACTTGGGGGGGGGGGTGATCGGGGGGTGGCAAGTATACCTACGTGGACTGGTGTCAGTTTAGTGTTGGTGCAACTTACTCTGGGATGTCTTCTCTCCTCGGTCGGGAACGAAAAGACTGACACAAGGAGAGATGACATCACTTCCCCTGCTGTGTTTACACTTACACATGCAGGGGAAGGATCTCATTCGCCAGGAGCGATCACCATGTCCAGGGCAGATTTGATTGGCCTGGGCCTGGGGATTGATCGGTTCTGTATCGAATGCAATCGTTGCGCGTGCCCAACGTAACATAACGGCGATTGGCCTGCCCGTGCCATTCTGCCACAGTAAAACTGCAGCGGTTGGTCAGGAAGCGGTTAAATGAGCTTTGGCTCAGAGGAGACAGTGGCATTTCTGGATCATGTTCAGATATGGCTTCTTCTTTGCATGACAGAGATTTAACTTGCATTTTTGGTTAGCACAGCAAACTGCCCAGACTGGAAGTATTCCTGAGCCCATGCAGACAGAATCATGCCTGTTTTTAATGCAGTGCCGTCTGAGGGTCCGAAGATCACGGGCATCCAATATTGCGTTTTGGCCTCGACTCCTGTGCACAGAGATTTCTCCAAATTCTTGGAATCTTTTGATATTATGTGCTATAGAGGATGATATATTTAAAGTCTTTGCAATTTTACCCTGCAAAACATTATTCTGAAACGTTTCGCCAATTTTTAGATGCAGTTTTTCACAGAACCTCTGCCGATCTTTACCTTTGGGACACTATGATTCTCTAATATGCCCTTTTTATATCAAGCGTTTATATATCAAGTTATATACCTGTTGCCAATTAACCTAATTAGGTTTTTCCAGCTCTTCCTTGTTAGGACCACTTACCAGCTTTTTGCTGCCCTCTCCCAACATGTATGACCTTATTCTTAAAATTATATATTTTCTCAGTTTAAATATTTTAAATGCTTTCTATTTTCTACTATGAAGATATGGGTTCATAGGATTTTCAAATCATTGTATTTTGTTTTATTTCTTTTTGTAAATTTTACACAGCATCCCAACTTTTTGGGAATTGGGATTGTATTTGATCTGTGTATTTAGCTTTAGAGTTCAGCTTTAGGCATGTGCGACAATAACATTACATTTATTTACAACAACTTACAACTGCATAGATTGCCTAGATATTGACTTGTTAGAGCTTTAAAGAATGGAGTGATTGGATGTACCTTGATTGCAGCTTTAGTTGTATCTTAATTAGTCATGATTTATTAATCAGTCCTTTACTTTAACCAAGAAACCAGCACAAAAAAAAAGAAGTAAAGCTTACTTTTATTTCAGAAATGCCCTTTTGCATCGCAAAGCCAATGCATGTTTAGGTATAACATATGTATTATATATATATATATTTATATAACATTATTATTAAAATAATAAGACTGCCATTAACAACTTGCTAGCAGACAGGCCTGCAGAGAATTGTATGTACGTTCTGTAACTGCATTGTACTGGATTGGGGATCCACTCACGAGATGTGGTTAAAGCTTTAGAGTTATCAATGCAAAGTCTGGCCGCTAGAAAGGTCTGCCAGTTTGAAGGCAGTTTATTAAAATACGTAACATTTAAAGTGTACTTGCCCCATATGCAAAGAGGTGGCAGTCATTTTGTGAGGTTGGTCAGTATTACTGAGCACATAGGCCAGTAGTGGGCAACCTGTCAGATCTAAGAGGCCTCATGCCGCATTCGCTTGCTAGGAAGGCCTGCACTTAATGTTCATTCTAAATCAGCTTATCACTAAAGGAAGAAGGAAACCATTTTGTTATTGTCAATTAATCACTTTAGATTTGAGGTGCCTTCCTTGAAGAGCAATAAGACAAAAAATTAACACTAAACCTACTAGTCCTAGGTACCTATGAACTAGCATGGGCAGCACCACTTGTGCCAAGGATTCCCTGCAATCTGTTCAATGCAGCACTGCTGCAAGATGATTTCATTCTTGGATGTGTGCGCCCAATATTTGCAAGATATTGGGTGAAGAAATTAATATTTTTTTTTAATCACAATCATTGGGCCATCATGGAAGCAGTGATAATAGCTTATCAATTTACTAGCAACTAGCGGCATTGTGGCATACTGGCCCAGCCCAACGAACAGCTTACAAGTTTAGGCTGATTTAGACACCTCCACTGTGCATGGGTGACAGGTACACCATTGAATGGAACTCCAGGCAGAGGTATTTTTTCAGTTATCGGTTTGTACAAATGGACCCCTGATAAGGTATGTGCCTTCCCTGCCCATAGAAATACACAAACCTTTTTTATGTTGGATCACTGTACCACTGGCCACTGCAGATAGGTCGCGGCTCTCACACACTTGGAAGCTCTAGTGTTTTCTAATCTGCCCCTCCTCCCCATGGCCATTCATAGATGCCCTATATTCTGTGAACCATTCCCCTAATCAGAAGTAACTTTTGTTTACTCACCAATAATTGAAAAAAATACCTCTGCCTGGAGTTTCCGACTTTATATTTAATAACAGCAGAACAATTTTATTAAAACACATGAACAGATCTTAATGCTGATTCTGAAAGTCATGTAAAAAACAAAAAAAAAATACCTTTTTTTGGCAAACTGTTAACCTACAGTTGTTCGGAGACATCAAGAAATATAGCAAAACAATAAATTAGCTTGAAATTTTTTTTACAATATAAAATAAACTGTCTATAGTGTTGTAAGTCACTGTAAATGGTATTTAACAATGAATGCCCTATATATTTGACCTAATATCATACCTCTGAGTCTGGCAATGAGAAGTCTGGGAATAAGATTTAACCCTCAGTGCCAAGAATCAAAGAATAACATTCATAGCTGCAAGTATGTAACCACAGTGAGGAGAGGCAGGCAATGTGATACATATGTGGTATATTCTGTTGACACGAGACTGGTGAATTTGTAAATGGATTTTAACCTCTTGACCAAAGAATCAGATACCAATTCAAAGCCAATTTTGGTCCCTTTTTTCAATTCAGACACTTATCAACTCTCTGGATGACTGTTTGTGAATTCTGCACTGGCCCTTTGAAATAAGATAAATCCAGTGCAGAGTACAAATGTTTCCTATAAAAATGCAGAATCGCTATCATCTTGGCATGTCCGCTCACTATGCTGCTAATTAAACAGAAATGTTGTTTTCATTGTATGAAATCACATTTAGAAGCAATATTAGAAAACTGCCATAAACAAAAGGCAGAATGAATTGCTCTTAGGCCAACACATCCCAAGCGGACCATGAAAATACTCTGCTTAAATGTCCTTGTGCAGTCTGATTTTATACAGTTAGTAAAAATGGTCTATTATGCTCAGAAAGCCAACACAACATTCTGGTAGAGTCTGTGCATTTTAAAGAGAATTAGGGACAGCTTTAGGAATTGCCACCCAAACCTGACAGACGTCTTGTGAAAGTTTGTCAACAAAGTCTCTTGAAGTAATATAAAATACTAAATTTGGGATTAACCTTGGCTATGGTTACTCTGCAGATTCACATGCAGCAATTTGACATCTGTCGGTTTTCTGCTATGAAGGCAAAGGACTGAAGGACACACCGACAGACACATGTAGCTCAACATTCATGTGTATTAACACTTTGTGTTACAGGCACAAAGAAAAATAAAGACAATCAGGATCCAGAAGGCAGCAGCTAGGATGTTGGCACACCATGTGCTTTGGTGGATATCAATTTGTGACGAGTGGTCGGAGCAGCTGTAAGGTGCACACATTGCTAAGGCACTAAGAAAACATGACCAAAAAAAAACGATTTGCCCACGTCACTTCTACTACCTTGGCACAAGCTGCAGCCTGAGTTGTAAGCTGAAATTATCTGTACAGTGCCTGTGCCGTGCAAAGGGCACTGGAAAAGATGGGGATGATCCTTCACTCATGTATAAAGTTGTATATCCCAGTACAGACTGGTGTATCCGTAGAAGACGTTGGGCAGTGAAAACACTACAAAGTTCTTCATATTACAGGGCTGTTTGATTCATCACACAAGGAAGTGTATTCCTCACACAAGGAAGTGTATTCCAATTTTTCAGATGGAGGAGGTTATGGCAGACCAGGCCTGACAGATGTTCAGGTTTCAAAGTATTTGTAAATTGATGTAACATATGTCATGAGACACTGCCAATCCGGTCGCTCTGTTCGTACCATCTCATTAATGTCCTGCAATTGATAAATACCAGCAAATTTATGATTCTGCACAAAAACAAGTATTGTTTAAAAATGTATAAATTGTACAATGAAGCTGCTCCTAAGCTTACCAGGGTAGACTTGATGCCTACACTTTCAGCTGCTTGAAAGGCCAATGTGAAATTTCTCCTCTGTAAAGAAAGAAAACAAGAAAGGAAAAAATAAATTAACAAATCAGAGCAATCAAAAGCATGTGCATTGCTTTGTATTAATGAAAATGTAATAACAAGCAGTTATGTGTTACCTTGTCCTGATTGCTCAGCTCCTGGTATGGAATGTGGGCAGGAAGATATGTGTGCAGTAAAGCACAGAAAGCCAGACCATCGTTCCAGCTGCTACTGAAGTTTGTGATGTCGATATTCTAAAACAACGGAAAACTGTTTAAGAACACTCAGGTAATATGTAAAAGAAGACAGAAACAATCTTAAAGGATACTTTCACCTTTTCAAAAATAAATGCACACCTTTTTGAAGGTAAAAAAATATGATTTTTTTTTTTATAGGAGCCTGCAAAGCATTGCGGGTGCCATGTAGGACTCCTGCAGCTTTGTCAGTGTATCTGTCTGCTTGTACCTTGTATGGGCAAGTAAATACACACTGACAGGAAGAAACAATGAACTACCAGAGCGCCATGGTAGTTTATTGAGTACTACAAGCCGACAGCCGCTAAGGCTGTTTCAGAAGGTGAACTTATCCTTTAAAGGTATACTCTAGTCAGATATAAAAGGCACACAAATACAACTCTGTACCTAAAAAATCATTATATAGAGCTATAGGCAAATCAGATTAATACATTCTAATTCAGTTCTTTTAACCCCATTTCTCCTGCAATCCCAATATTATTGTTCCTCAGCCCATAGCCCGATGCTTAGGATCATCAAGAAGAACTAGCATCTGTCATTGCAGCTTTTGGGAACCAAACAGCATGATTTGTGATTGCTATCATAATGAACTGAAATACAAGAAGTACTGGTGAAATAAGAAATTAAAGTGCAAAGTAGCAATACTTGAAACAAGATAATTTTTAAACAATATGGGGCTGATGTCCTAAAGGCAAATAAGCTGGTAACTTTAAAAGAGATTTTTCCCCAGAGCTTAGTGAAAGATGGTTAAAGCTGGTCCAAATGAACTATGTCCCTTGCTAACATGTGAGGCCGCTGGGTGTGATGTATAAACTGTATCTAGCTGAGGTTACATACAGCATACCGCACTGTGTTCCGGGTTCGAGCTGAGATTTCCTGTCTCATACCCGGAACACAAGAGTCTATGTGATTGGCGCTCAGCCATTCAGAGAAAGCAATGTATTCTAGCAATGAACACAAAGCTTCCTCTGGTTCACTGAGTCAGAGGTTGTGACATCATTGGCCCACCTCTCAGCCAATCAGAGGAAGCTTTGCATTTATATTTATAATACATCACTTTCTCTGAATGGCTGAGCGCTGATCAGACTCACGTGTTCCAGGTCTGAGACAGAAGTCTCGACTCGAACCTGGAACAGTGCAGTATGCTGTATGTAACCTCAGCTACATACAGTTTTTAAAACACATCCAGCAGCTTCACATGTTAGTGAGGGCTATACAGTGCCTTGCAAAAGTATTCACCCCCTTTTTTACCTATTTTGTTACATTACAGCCTTTAGCTCAATGTTTTTTTAATCTGAATTATATGTGATGGATCAGAACACAATAGTTTAAGTTGGTGAAGTAAAATTTGAAAAATATATACATAAAACTATTTTCAGAAATAAAAATATGATAATCGGCATGTTCGTATGTATTTACCTCCTTTGTTATGAAGTCCATAAAAAGCTCTGGTGCAATCAATTACCTTGATTAATTAACCTACCATAATTAGTAAAATGATGTCCACCTGTGTGCAATCTAAGTGTCACATGATCTGTCATTACATATACACGCTGCAACACCTAAGCAAGGGGCACCACTAACCAAACACTGCCATGAAGTCCAAGGAACTCTCCAAACAAGTAAGGGACAATGTTGTTGAGAAGTACAAGTCTGGGTTAGGTTATAAAAAAAAAATATACAAATCGTTGATGATCCCTAGGAGCACCATCAAATCTATCATAACCAAATGGAAACAACATGGCACAACAGCAAACCTGCCACGAGACGGCCGCACACACAAACTCACAGACCAGGCAAAGAGGGAATTAATCAGAGAGGCAGCACAGAGACTTAAGGTAACCCTGGAGGAGCTGCAGAGTTCCACAGCAGAGACTGGAGGATCTGTACATAGGACAACAATAAGCCGTACGCTCCATAGAATTGGACTTTATGGCAGAGTGGCCAGAAGAAAGCCATTACTTTCAGCAAAAAACTAAATGGCACGTTTTGAGTTTGCAAAAAGGCATGTGGGAGACTCCCAAAATGTATGGAGGAAGGTGCTCTGGTCTGATGAGACTAAAATTGAACTTTTTGGCCAACAAAGAAAACGCTATGTCTGGTGCAAACCCAACACATCACCCATAGAACACCGTCCTCCCCACAGTGAAACATGGTGGCGGCAGTAGCATGCTGTGAGGATGTTTTTCAGCAAATCTGACACTTTTGACACATTTTTGGGACCAGTGACAATTATGCAGTTATCAGTGATATAAAAATGCACTGATTACTGAATAAATGTCACTGGCAGGGAAGGGGTTAGGGGGCGATCAAGGGGTTAACTAGGTGTATTCTAACTGTGGGGGGGGGGGGGGGGGGGGGTGGGACTGACTAGAGGAGGAGAGAGATCATTGTTCCTACTTAGTAGGAACACACAATCCATCTCCCCTCCCCTGAAAGAACCAGGATTTGGGTTTACAAACACAGCTCCCGGTTCTCGCTCTGTCGCGAGCGATCGCGGATGCCCGGCGGTGATGTTGCCCGCTGAGTACTTGCATCGGATCTGGGCATGTGCTCCTCATACAGAGTCTTAAAGAGCCGATGTACAGCTAGGACAGCTCGCCCAGGGGAGCCATCCTGCCGCAGCATAACTGCGGCATCATCGAATGACCCAGTTTCCTTATAATGTCACATGTGGACATTATAAGGGGTCAGGGTCATCTGGTGCACTGCCAACCTCTCCCACAAGCTCTTGCTAGGGATACTTCTTTTGAAAACGAGTAATGGCATCAAAGGATTTAGAAGCTTGAAAATGTCTTTAATATAATATTTCTAATCTAAGCAAAAAAAAGTCAGGAAATAAAATTATTTTATTTAACAGAGTAAGGGAGGGATTAGATAGGCTATTTGTTGCCTCAAGTTCAGCATTATCCTGCCAGGCTCTGGATGCCGATTGTGACTTTTCTCACTAATAAATCTGAGCACACACAACATACACATGAGCACTACACACATTGTGGTAATACACATTTTGTGTGTTGATGAACTATGGTGCACCAACACAATAAAGGCCTGTTTATACCAGTAGGTGTGCATAAACGCACATTTGCTTAGTGCCTTTTTTCCACATGCCCTGCAGTGCATTGTTAAAACATATTATTATTATACACGATTTATATAGCTCCAACAGTTTACGCAGTGCTTTACAATGTATAGGGGGGGGGACAACACAAGTACAGTACAGTTCAATACAAAAGGTTCAGGAGGGCCCTGCTCGTAGAGCTTACATTCTAAAGGGACGGGATGGTGGTACAAAAGGTAATAGCTGCAGAGAATGATTTGATGGGGGTGGCAGTGCGTTACTTTTTTAATTATTGTTTTATTTATTATTCTTTTTTTTATTTCAGTGCGTTTCTTTTTATATATATATATATTCAACGATGCACTGCTGTGTGTTGTAATGTACTGTATGCCTGGATTGTTTTATGGCAACGCACACCAACTCGGCACACACACAGCACTGCACATCAGGAATTACCTCAAGAAGGCATTGGTGTGAAGCCTACCTGCAGATTTTTAGAGTAGAACTTTTATTTGCAGTTATGCTAACTTTTTGAATTTCACCATTTTGCAAAAAAAACAAAAAAAAAAACACAAATTTAAAAACATATAGACATTTATTATTTCTTTTAGATTTGTATAAAATTTGTAAGGTATGTTGTGTTTTTGATAAACATTTGCACAACTATAGGGGGGTGTATAAAATCAGCAGCACCATCTTTTTACTTTAAGGTTCCTATGCTCTCAGAAACTGTATGGCTTAGGGGCATTCTACAAACTGTCAAAGCTGTTGTAAAAAATAGATAACTATGATTAATATAACTTTCACAATTTTATAAGTTTGCTTTTGCATATTTTTGTTATTGTTTTAAATATAGAAAAAGCCTCTAGAGGGAGCTCTTAGTAGCTTAGTGCAATTACATTGTCTAATCTGTAGGACGGATTCACACTGATACGACCAACGCTCCTACTTTGGGCGCACATGTCGAATGACGTGTGTAAATCGATGGTTTCCTATGAGAGCCGTCTTAACTGGTCCGACACAAGTCAGTCCGACTTTTAAAAAGGTTCCTGCACTACTTTGGTCCGACTTTGGTCCTACTTCAGCCCATTGAATATAATTGAAGTCGGATCAAAGTAGGATCCTTGTCCTAACCATCTTGTGACATCTGACATGGTGATTACAGTAGCAATAAAGGGAATTTGTGTCACTCTGGGATTGTTTTGATTGGTCAAGGGTAAAGTGGGACTATCTCAAAGTCGGAGCAAAAACGTATCTTGTTCATGCAAGTCGGATGGAAGTATGACCGATGTAGCAGGGAAAAGTAGGATGACAGTCCTACAACAGTCTTAGGGTACCTATGTGAACCCAGCCCAAGGAACTGTTGAGTCGTGATATAAAACAAAATGAGGTGTACATCTTTGCACTGAAGAGAAAGACCAAGCCCAGATCCACTCACCAGACAGCTGAGATTTTGGAGAAGAGACTGCAGTAGTAAATGTTGGCTTGCGTTGTTGTGAATGACCATGGTACAGATGAGCACATTCACAAAAACACAAGTCCACAACAACATACACCAGCTGCACCTCTAGTCGCTGTCAAGCAACTGAGCCAAGACCCACCCACTTGCCACTCTGGGGAGAGAGGCTAAAGTACTAACTGACATACATTGTTGAGAGCTTGTGTTTTTGTAAATGACAATGCTCCTCTCCAGCACGGTCATTCACAACAACACAGGCTTACAGTTAGTATTGCAATCTCTCTCCTTTGCATCGCAGGTGGCTGGGCCTGGCTGTAGACTTCTATAATTGCAAGGAAGCCTTTCAGTCTTATTTATTTCAATACACAGATGTCTTTTCTTTATAAGAAAGAAGGCAAAGGAGTCACACACTGCAAGATAAAAAGCTGAATAAAGAGCGGGCAATGGCTGTAACTCTCCCTATGGGAATGTCCATAAACTGGGCTTGAGACTGGGGTGGATCTACAGCCAGCACAGACGGAAATACATTTTTTATTTGATTTCAGAACTACCGTATGGATCTGAACAATTTTCAACTTCTGGTCATAATTCTTCTTTAAAGTATTTGTTCCTCCTACCATCACTGGTGTAACTTTTTTACCCTCCCCACGTGTAGGCCTGCGGGCCTTGTTGAGGAACTTGCCCACACAGTGGCTGAGTGAACGTTGTTGGGGCTTCTTCTTTTCTATGCCAGGAAGACCATAACTACAGCCTGGAAAAAAAAAGCCCCACCAACTGTAGCACATTGGAAACAACTAGAAAACGCTGCATTACAGTTATAAAGAGACACGTACTACAACAGAGGATGTCCTAAGAAATTTTGCAAAGTATGGTCAAATTGGATAAAAGACGACCCTACGGCTTTGATGCCTGATACTCCTGGACTATAGTAATAATTTCTATTGTGCTTTGCCCTTCTGAGGTGTACATGGGGAGGTTATGACTTATTGGGGTGTATGACCTGATCAGCGCTGTACGCCTGGACCTGCACGGTCCATCTTGGTTGGTTGTGAGATGCACACATATAGAATAGTGTTCCATATACACCCTTTGTATGCTATATATAGTAAGGGTAGTGTTGCGCTGTACAAAAGGATTTCAATCAATAATGTGTAAAGTGCTTGGTGAAATAAATTATATTGACATACACTTCTTAAAAGAATATATAAAATAATGCAGCCTTGTGCGTGAATAAAGTGCAACCTGTGCATAAGAGGCTAGAATAAACAATCTTCATAAATAAATACTTTACAGGTGCCGTAGTGAATAGAGTAAAAGATAAAATAAATCAATAAAATAGTTGCGTGAAGGTGAAAAATAAAAAAGGCATATAGAACCGTATAGGAACAAAATAATTCTTGCTAATGCAGATTTTCAAAGAAGAATGAGAATGCGTTTTTCTTCAATAAAAGAGATGTACATATATATACACATATATATTGCAAGTATTTCAATGTGAAAAAAAACACAATGTGGTGGACAACCAATAGATTTTAAAATTGTAATTGGTGTCAGAAAATAAAAGTGGTTAGTTCGTGAAGAAATCCCTATATCTATAGGGACTATAGTGTGGATTGGCTGTGACAGGGGTGTCAGTCCCAAGCAGGCTGGTGGTCACTAGTAGTCAGTCTCCAGGGTGCTGTGCAAAATGAGCAGTGGGTGACTTCTGTTCCTCTGTATGGTAAAGATGTCCCCTTACCTTACTGCTGTAAGGTTACAGCCTTTGGATATACAATTCCTGTGTGCCTCTGGATTCCCCTGGATGGCGTCCCCTAGGTGGGTTCCCTCTGGGTCCAAGGTAGTGGTTGTGCGTTCTCCTATTGTGCGTCTCCTAATTTACATCCCCTTTAAGGCCTGGTATCAGTGGTGTACCTCGTAAGTGGGGCAGAAGGGATGCTCAATAGTGCAGTATCGTTTTTTTTTAATTGTTTATTAAGGTACATAAATACAGATATTACTCACATTTAGGATAGTTGTAAGAAGCATGTAAAAAACGAGCAGCAGGCTCGTACTTCACTTCCAATATCGGCTGTGTCCCGACGCGTGTTTGTCACGGTCACGTGACTTCATCAGGGGATCATCTCCTGACCGTGACGAAAACGCGGCGGGACACAGCCGATACCGGAAGTGAAGTACGAGCTCGCTGCTCGTTTTTTACATGCTTCTTACAACTATCCTAAATGTGAGTAATATCTGTATTTATGTACCTTAATAAACAATTTAAAAAAAACGATACTGCACTAAGGTACATAAATACAGATATTACTCACATTTAGGATAGTTGTAAGAAGCATGTAAAAAACGAGCAGCGAGCTCGTACTTCACTTGCGGTATCGGCTGTGTCCCGACGCCTGGTCGTCACGGTCAGGGGATGATCCCGATGAAGTCACGTGACCGCGACAAACACGCGTCGGGACACAGCCGATACCGGAAGTGAAGTACGAGCCCGCTGCTCGTTTTTTACATGCTTCTTACAACTATCCTAAATGTGAGTAATATCTGTATTTATGTACCTTAATAAACAATTTAAAAAAAACGATACTGCACTATCGAGCATCCCTTCTGCCCCACTTACGAGGTACACCACTGATACCAGGCCTTAAAGGGGACGTAAATTAGGAGACGCACAATAGGAAAACGCACAACCACTACCTTGGACCCAGAGGAAACCCACCTAGGGGACGCCATCCAGGGGAATCCAGAGGCACACAGGAATTGTATATCCAAAGGCTGTAACCTTACAGCAGTAAGGTAAGGGGACATCTTTACCATACAGAGGAACAGAAGTCACCCACTGCTCATTTTGCACAGCACCCTGGAGAATGACTACTAGTGACCACCAGCACTTCTTTCCACCAGCCTGCTTGGGACTGACACCCCTGTCACAGCCAATCCACACTATAGTCCCTATAGATAAGGGGATTTCTTCACGGACTCACCACTTTTATTTTCTGACACCAATTACAATTTTAAAATCTATTGGTTGTCCACCACATTGTGTTTTTTTTCACATTGAAATACTTGCAATATATATGTGTGTATATATATACACATCTCTTTTATTGAACAAAAACGCATTCTCATGCGTCTTTGAAGATCTGCATTAGCAAGAATTATTTTGTTCCTATACGGTTCTATATGCCTTTTTATTTTTCACCTTCAAGCAACTATATTTTATTGATTCATTTTATCTTTTACTCTATTCACTACGGCACCTGTAAAGTATTTATTTATGAAGATTGTTTATTCTAGCCTCTTATGCACAGGTTGCACTTTATTCACGCACAAGGCTGCATTATTTTGTATATTCTTTTAAGAAGTGTATGTCAATATAATTTATTTCACCAAGCACTTTACACATTATTGATTGAAATCCTTTTGTACAGCGCAACACTACCCTTACTATATATTCTACTTGGAGTTTGACATCTCTCTCAGTGTTTTGCTGCAGTACTAGACCATCTCTCTATACATCAGGCAGGCGCAGGGTACCTACCATATAACCACTCTTTGTATGCTGTTTTTGTTTTATTTTTGATGGTTGTTACACTTTGCTTTTTGTAAAGCAGTGAGGCACTCGAGCACACAAAGCGCAGCAGAATAAAAAAAAAAATGATGTTTGTTGCTCCAGTCTATATCATTATGCCTGCTGATAGGAGTAGATTGAACAGGGTACTTCTCTGTGATTCAAGTCCCTAAAGTTATCTATGTGTGCTAACACAAAGCAAAGTAGTCTCCTTAAAATGAGCAGGAAGTTCCCTCCTACTGCCATGCATCTTCTCTTCCCCCACCCGTCCCTGGGTCAAATTCATTTCTGGGAAGAAACTAAAATAATAGCAATAATAATAAAGAATTTACTTCCTGCCTCTCATACAGCTGTACGTGCGGAGATGCGCACACACTGATACACACACAGTAGCCATAGCCTGCCTGCTTGGCTGTGGAGTCCCAGCCCAACATTTCAGTAACCAACACTTAACTGAGGAGACAAGCAGAGGGTATGACCTTAAAAAGCAGACAAGGGAGCCTACAGACAATATTTATTGGCCACAGAATGGAATCTCTAGAGAATAAAGATTTGTTAACCCATAACTGAATTTTTATTATGTTATAAAATGACAAAATATAAATGATATCAAGCAGCAGTGGAAAGCAAATAATGACAGAAAGTGACACAGATACACCCTATAGTGTGGTATGATTTTTATTTAAACTATTCATATAACTGCTCTGTAGAGTGGAACTGCTATACTTAAAGTGTAGGTTCACCTCTACAGAAAAATCTGTAAGGTGAACTTACACAGTACCCCCCCCCCCCCAGTCCCGCTGACCTGCAGCGTGGCGATCTCCCGTTCTGAGCTCTGCTATGGCCGCCCACCGGATCCCCTCGGCAGTCTCTCTACTTCTTCCCCGCTGACAGGATGGGCTATGCGGGATCTGATTGGTCGGCGCCGCCCATGTGCGGTCCTGTGATAATCACATGCACCCTCCCAAGGAAAAAAGAAAAAAAAACTCTGCACATGCTCAGTTTGGTGTGTATTGCTAGAGTGCCCTCCGAGGCTCTGTACTATCGGGAGATGGACTGGGGACTGTGGAAGAAGGGGAGAATTAGAGAAGACTAGATCAAACAGCCTTTTCACACAATGTGCAGAATTAACCCCTTAGGTTCCACAGTGAGCATAACAAGCATGCTGTTCTGCATATACTGACTGATTTTACTGTTGTGGGTTTAGTAACAATTTATTCTTAAAGCTAAATTCTGGTCTAAATTGCTACACTTACATCTACAGGCTTACTAGCTTGGAAATAGTCTTCTGGCTGAGATGAGGTCCCCTGTTCCAGATTTATTGCCAGTGTGTGGAGTGAACCCTCTTCTGTTGTAAGGTCCCATGTACTGCATTGATGTTTACGCATTATTTGCGAAATAGACCTGGACATACATAAGAGTCTGTCCATTGCTGATGTAGATATAGACCTCTACCCTCTTTCCTCCATCTGTAATTGTGATTGATGGCTTGTTTGGTTCTATGAAGCACAATTTGTCTTGTAACCTTTTATAAAACTCAAAATAAAAATTTGGGGGGGGGGGGGGGGAACCTAAATTCCATGATGTATTACTTTAAGTGCTTCCTGTCCCACATCGCCCGCTCGTGCATGCTCAACAGTGTACAGCGGCTGGGATCTGTGACCTGCAGTGTTCACCGAACACAGCCAATCATCGATCTTTGTACCAGGCGGCTGTGAGCGCCCTGGTACCATGTGATCACTGTGACCAATGACAGTGAGCACATGAATAGTAGTAAACAGTGATGTCATTGTTTACTATTGTGTAAGCGCTGTGATGTGTACCAGACCCAATCACATTACCACGTACCATGTAATTGCGGTGACCAATCACAGCATCCCAGTAGTATACATGGGGGTTAATTTACTAAAGGCAATCTCACTGTGCACTTGGAAGTAAAGTCACTGTAGATCGATCTAAGGGGGACATGCAAGGAAAATAAAAAACAGCATTTTTGCTTGCCCATGATTGGATGATAGAAATCAGCAGATCTTTCCCTCAGATCTACAGTGACTGCACTTCCAAGTGCACTTGTAGTGCACAGTGGATTTTCCTTTAGTAAGTAAACCTCATGGTCTCATGAATGAAACCTTTACACAGGCTTTTACTAATTGCTCATTACTGTAATAGGCAATCACAATCACAAAAATGAATCATTAAATCCTGACCCCCCCCCCTCTCCCAGAGTAGTACAGTCTGTCTCTATAAATATTATATATATATATATATATATACATATACATACACACATACATACATACACACACACACACACACACTACTGTGCAACAGGAATTGGGGTGCAGAAAAATGGCAGCAGGTGCCCTTGGCTGATAAATCAAAATGTGAAATATCTGACTGTAGCAGGAGGCAATTTGTTCACTGAAAGGCTGGAGAACACATAAAATAATGAGTGTCTGCAGGCAACAGTGAAGCGTGGTGGAGGTTCCTTGCAAGTTTGGGCTGCATTTCTGTAAACGGAGTTGGAGATTTGGTCAGGATCAATGGTGTCCTCAATGCTAAGAAATACCAGCAGATACTTATCCATCATGCCATACCATCAAGGAGGTGTGTTATTGGCCCCAATTGTATTCTGCAGCAGGAAAAACACCCCCAAACAGCCAATATCATTAAGAACTAACTTCAGTGTGAAGAAGAGCAAGGAGTCCTGATGGTTTGGCCTCCACAGAGCCCTGATCTCAACATCTTTGAGTCTGTCTTGGATTACATGAAGAGACAGAAGGATTTGAGGCAGCCTACATTCACAGAAAATCTGTGGTTAGTTCTCCAAGATGGTTGGAACAACCTACCTGCCAAGTTCCTTCAAAAACTGTGTGCAAGTGTACCTGGAAGAACTGATGACGTTTTGAAGGCAAAGGGTGTTAATGCCAAATATTAATTTGATTTGGATTTCTCTTCTGTTCATCTACTTTGCATTTTGTTAACTGATAAAAAAACTATTAACACTTCACAGCATTTTTTCACACTGGCCCTAAAACTTTTGCACAGTAATTATATACACACACACACACACACATACACACACACACACACACACACACACACACATAGTGGGTATATAAGAGAATCGCCCCCTTTAAAATAATCACATGTTGTTGCTTTGCAGCCTGAAATGAAGACAGACATCGTTTTTGATTTATCTAGCCGTATTTACTAAGTGCAACTTATAACATCCAAGTGAAAGATATAAAACAATGTCAGAAAAAAAATAAAACACAGAATTACTGAGTTGGAAAAAGGATCACCTCCCTCTTAAAAACTACATGAAAACTCAATCAGGTGTAGCTAATCACCTTTTCAATGGCACACAAAGCCATTTGACTTTCAACTGTGATCAGTTGTGGTCATTTTGATTAGCTCAGCATTACCTGGAGCATTTCTGAAATGCGGCTGAAGCAAACAGTCAACTATGGGTGGCACGGCACTGTCAAAAGATCTCTGGGATAAAGTTGTGGACAGGCACAAGTCAGGAGATGGATACAAATACATTTCAAAGACTAAGGGTCACATTTTTAAATAACTTGCTTTCAAAAATCTTATCTAAGAATTTTCATTTGAATTTCACACCATTAATGGGCTGCAGCAATAGCCAATTTTCATGTGGCCATCGAGTTTGAGTAATCTGGAAATTTTTTGAAAAACAAACAATTTTCTAATCAATGATGGGAGAATCGTGCAAGAAATTTTATCAAAAAAAGAATTGTGCATGTACAAGAAAAGAAGATTCCTGAAAAGAAAAGAAGATTCCCAGCCATGAAAATTATTTTCTGTAGCAACAGGAGGTGAAATTGAAGGCTTGGTTGGTCGAATTTCGAAATCAATGGTCGCACCATCGGATCACAAAACACACAAAAGTTCTGATTTTCAAAAAAAAAAATTATTTTAAAATTAGACCATGTATACATCAATGCCTAGAAGCACAGTGAAGTCTAATTTTAAGAAGTGGAAGGTATTTGGTACAACAGAGACCCTCCCTGGATCAAGATGTCGCTCCAAACTGCATGAAAGAGCCAGGAAGAAACTGGTGACGGAGGCTACAAAGAGGCCTACAGCAAATCTGAAGCAGTGGCAGGAATTTATGACAGAGTGGTCATTGTGTGCATGTGACAATATCCTAAATTCTTTGAAAATGTGGCTTGCATGGGAGGGTTGCAAAAAAGCCACTCCTCAAGAAAGGCCACATGCAGTCGCAAATGAGCTTTGCCAAAACGCACCTTGAAAATTCTGAGGCCACCTGGAAAAAGGCGTTCTAGTCAGATGAGACTAAAATTGTATTATTTGGCCTCAACACCAAACGATATGTCTGGCGGAAATCCAAAAAAGCTCACCATCAAAACGACACCATTCCTACAGTAAAGCATGAAGGTTATGGGGGTATGTTTTTTTCAGCAGGGATTGGAGCACTTATCAGGATAGAATGAAAAATGGATGGGGCAAAATAGCATCAAATTCTTGAGGAAAATCTACTGCCCTCTGCCAGAAAGTTGTCAATGGGAAGGTGGTTTACCTTTTAACATGACAATGACCCAAAGCACAGAACAAAAATGACCACACAGTGGTCGAAGGAGAAAAAGGGTGATCCTTTTTCCAACTCAGTGATTCCGTTTATTTATTTTTTGCTGATATGTTGGTGTAGTTTTTTTTACTTGGATGTTAGAGGTTGCACAGAGTAAATACAACTGGATAAAACAAAAACTGTGTCTGTCTTCATTTCAGGCTGCAAAGCAACAAAATGTGATCATTTAAAAAAAAAAAGGGGGGGGAGGGGGTAATTATTTTCTATACCCACTGTATATTAAAACAAAAACAGTGACCCTAATCAACGTTAGGGGTGCAACGGATTAAAAAACTCACGGATCGGATCGATCCTCAGATCAGAGTCACGAATCGGATCATTTTTCGGATCAGCAAATAATAATTGAATTTGCCAAAACCTGTGAAAATTCCACCACCATATAGTCCCCACTGTAATATCCACGTCATCTCCCCCACTGTAATATCCACATCCTCTCCCCCACTGTAATATTGTATCGCCGAGTACTGGCAGGGTATCGCAGAGTATTGGCAGGGCATCGCAGAGTATTGGCAGGGCATCGCAGAGTATTGGCAGGGCATCGCAGAGTATTGGCAGGGTAATGCAGAGTATCGGCTGGGTAATGCAGAGTATCGGCTGGGTAATGCAGAGTATCGGCTGGGTAATGCAGAGTATCGCTGGGTAATGCAGAGTATTGGCTGGGTAATGCAGAGTATCGCAGAGTATTGGCTGGGTAATGCAGAGTATTGGCTGGGTAATGCAGAGTATTGGCTGGGTAATGCAGAGTATTGCTGGGTAATGCAGGGTAATGCAGGGTATATGCTGGGTAATGCAGGGTATATGCTGGGTAATGCAGGGTATATGCTGGGTATTGGCTGGGTAATGCAGGGTATTGGCTGGGTAATGCAGGGTAATGCAGAGTTTGTTTACAAGTGATCGCTCCGTCATTTGACGGAGCGATCACATTGTAAACAGTGGCCGGGTGTACCAAGATGGCCGCGGCTCCGGAGCTAGGCCGAAGCCGCGGCCTTTCCTAAGGCCGCCGGGGTGTACCAAGATGGCCGCCGCCGCTCCGGAGCTAGGCCGAAGCCGCGGCCTTTCCTAAGGCCGAGGCCGCGGAGCAGGGTGACAGGGTGACCCGTTCGGATCACGGATCGGCGACGATCCGTTGCACCCCTAATCAACATCGTACTAATCAGTGTCCCTGATCACTGCCACACCAGTCATATTATCTCTAAACACCACCACATCAGTTACAGTGGCCCTAATCACCACCACACCAGTTACAGTGTCCCTAATCACCAACACACCAGTTACAGCGTGCCTGATCATCACCACCACACTAGTCATTATTGTCCCTAATCACTGCCACACCAATTACAGTGTCCCTGAACATTATTATAGTGTAATTTATGCCCCTAATCAACGCCGTAATTAGTGTGTCCCTGATCACGGCCACACCAGTCATATTGTCTCTAATCACGCCACATCAGTTACAGTGTCCCTGATCACCACCACACCAGTTATTATTGTCCCTAATCACCGCCATACCATTCCGACTGCCCCTGATTACTGTCACACCAGTCATTGTCCTCTAATCACCGCCACACCAATTACACTGTCCATGATCATAATTATAGTGTAATTTTTGCCCCTAGATAGCCTGAAGGTGCTCCTTGGACTTTGGGCCTCTATTTGTGGCTAGGCTGTATAAAAGGCTCACACATGTGGTATTGAAATACATAGGAGTAGCAGAATGTGTTTTGGGGTATATTTCTAAGTATGCCTTTGCTGTGTGTTAGAAATATCTTAATTGACAACTTTGTGTAAAAAAAAAAAAAATACATTTGCATTTTCCTCCATGCATTTTCCAAAAACCTGAGGTAAGAAATGACGACTATGTCTTTCAGAAGATACCTTGGAGTGTTTGCTTTCTAAAATGGGGTCACTGTGTAAGTGTTTCCACTCTCTGGGTGCTCCAGGGCTTCCAAAATGCGATAGGTAGTGCAGAAATTAAATGTGTAATTTATCTGCCTAGAACACCTTATGGTGCTTCTTGGAATTTGAGCCCATACATGTGGCTAGGCTATAAAAAGTCTCCCCATACTTGGGAAGCATAGCTGAATGTGTTTGGGGTGTTCAGTTTTGCAAACTTTTCCTTCACCTATTTCTCCCTCTGCTGGAAGGGCTGAGGCCACACAAGAAACATACAGCATATCCTTTGGTCCTGTAAAAGTCTGTGCAGCTTCTGGCAAAAGATTTTCCAAATCCTTTCACATGTCTTGGGCACTCCAACACCACCCAAATCCTGCATTAGCAATATTAAACATAGGGCTAGAGGCTTTTCCACCCTCTTATCGCATATCAGTAGCCAATATACTGCTCACTGCAAAACTCATTATCATGGGACATTGTAAAAAGGAGATGGTATCTAATCCATCCAAAGTTGGGGGGGGGGGGGGGGGGGGGTGACATCTTTACTGTTCTGGAATTTTAGGGCCTCCAGATATAAGACAGGCAGTCAGAACATCAGAACTAACTGATTTTCCAAACGTGTGTGTATTTTTATATATTTATATATATATATATATATATATATATATATATATATATATATATATATATATATATATATATATATATATATATATACACACACACACACACATACGGTATCTCACAAAAGTGAGAAAGTGAGTACTCCCCTCACATTTTTGTAAATATTTTATTATATCTTTTCATGTGACAACACTGAAGAAATTACACTGTGCTACAATGTAAAGTAGTGAGTGTACAGCTTGTATGGGGAAATGGGGAACAGGTGTGCTAAATTTGGTGTTATCGTTCTCACTCTCTTATACCGGTCACTGGAAGTTCAACATGGCACCTCATGGCAAAGAACTCTGAGGATCTGAAAAAAAGAATTGTTGCTCTACATAAAGATGGCCTAGGCTATAAGAAGATTGCCAAGACCCTAAAACTGAGCTGCAGCACGGTGGCCAAGACCATACAGCAGTTTAACAAGACAGGTTCCACTCAAAACTGGCCTCGCCACGGTCGACCAAAGCAGTTGAGTGCACGTACTCAGCGTCATATGCAGAGGTTGTCTTTGGGAAATAGATGTAGGAGTGCTGCCAGCATTGCTGCAGAGGTTGAAGGGGTGGGGGGGTCAGCCTGTCAGCCTGTCAGTGCTCAGACCATACGCCACACACTATCACTATCAAATTGGTGTGCATGGCTGTAGTCCCAGAAGGAAGCCTCTTTAAAGATGCACAAGAAAGCCCACAAACAGTTTGCTGAAGACGAGCAGACTAAGGACATGGATTACTGGAACCATGTCCTGTGATCTGATGCAACCAAGATAAACTTATTTGGTTTAGGTGGTGTCAATTGTGTGTGGCAGCAACCAGGTGAGGAGTACAAAGAAGACACATGTGTTTTGCCTACAGTCAAGAATGGTGGTGGGAGTGTCATGGTCTGGGGCTGTATGAGTGCTGCCAGCACTGGGGAGCTACAGTTCATTGAGGGAACCATGAATGCCAACATGTACTGTGACATAACGACGCAGAGCATGATCCCCTCCGTTCAGAGACTGGGCCGCAGGGCAGTATTCCAACATGATAATGACCCAAAACACACCTCCAAGATGACCACTACCTTGCTAAAGAAGCCGAGGGTAAAGGTGATGGACTGGCCAAGCATGTCTCCAGACCTAAACCCTATTGAGCATGTCGTCATGGAGGAGTGGAAGAGGACTCCAGTGGCAACCTGTGAAACTCTGGTGAACTCCATGCCCAAGAGGAAGGCAGTGCTGGAAAATAATGGTGGCCACACAATATTGATACTTTTGGCACAATTTAAACTTAGGGGTATACTTACTTTTGTTTGTTGTGTGTTGAGTTATTTTGAGGAAACAGCAAATTTACACTGTTATACAAGCTGTACACTCACTACTTTACATTGTAGCAAAGTGTCATTTCTTCAGTGTTGTCACATGAAAAGATAATAAAATATTTATAAAATGTGAGGGTTGTACTCACTTGTGTAAGATACTGTATGTATACACACATCTGTATACCATAGATTGTAGACTCTAGACTATTCACACAGAAAAAATATTATATTGATTTGGATTATTACCAAAGAAATGTAGCAGAATACATTTTGCCCTAAATTTATGAAAAAAAAATATTTATTTGCAAAACTTTATAACAGAATAACTTTTTTTTCACAATTTTTGTAATTTTTTCGTTTATATAGAATTTTTATTTTTTTTTTAAACCCAGCGGTTACTAAATACCACTAAAAGAAAGCTTTATGCGTCTAAAAAAATGATACAATTTCATTTGGGTACAGTGCTGGGTGTTGAGGTTGTTAAATAGTATGTTTGGGCCAAAAGAGTTTTAACAGTTTCCATTCCTAAGTGATGTGGCTGCTGTGTGCATTGTATCATACTGTAGTAGCATCAGCTGTGTTCCACAGCAGTACAGCTTTCATCTGCTGCCAGAACAAAATTGAGCTCTGAGATTAGACTGTCCTTTGTCGTCCTTGCTTTTGATCCAGGGACTATGGGATCTGCATTGTACTTGATGATGTCAGAAGACCTGTGACCACCGGAACAGAGGGAAGAAAAAGGCTGCAGGGACCGGTCATACAGCCTAGTGGAAGCCTGCGGGAGCAGAGGATTGGTTAGTAGACCTGTTTTTAGTGCCCCCCTAGACCCAAACAAGCATTTAACCCTTGCAGTGTGGGGGGCACTGTAAGGGAGCATATTTCCTTTCCTTTCCCTGGAGTTTAGACCAGGTGGCAGCCTTGCAAATGTGGTAAACAGATACCAGATGCTGAAAAGCCCATGTCCATCACCAAAGGACAGACACTAAAGACAAATTGAGGTTAGCTGGGAGTGGGAGGGGTTCTGCGGCTCTTTTTTTTATTTATTTTTTTGCCAGTGTCAAATCACCTGAAGGTGGTTAAAACTAAAGTCTTGTGTCCTGAACTGTACAAATAAGAAACCAGTGATTACATATTATTCACTACCAGACAAATTCTTCAAAAAACAAAAACATATTTTCACTACATACAGTATAATAAAACATACTAAAAAAACATCCACACATTTTCCCAAAGCCATACGGATCTTTCCCCTATCCTTCATATGTGCTTTTTAATTATATTGGACCCTTCTTATAGATACCCTAACCAACTTGTCTAGCGATGTCACATCATTAGTCCAGCAGAAAGTTCAATTTGCACACTCTTGGCTTTATAGGTCACTGGTGAGGCAGGAGATGTTGACAAAGCTACACCACGATACCTTGCTGGTGGACCGTTTGTGCGACTTCTCATCACATAGCAATACCCGCTCCCAGCTCTCATCAGCCCCTCCTTCAAATCACTCCTCCGCCTACTAATGCCCCATACACACAAGTGCAAATTCTGCCAGCAAAAAAGTCAGATAAGAGCTTTTGGTCGGAAAATGCATCAGTGTATATGCTTCATCAGACTTTGCTGGCGGAATTCCAGCCAGCAAAAGATTGAGAGCATGCTCTCAATTTTTCGTTCGGAAAAAGTTCTGATTTTTATTTTGCGTTCGAGAAACTAGTTCTAAACTCAACTGCCTAGAAACGATTATAAACTACCTGTGTACATGTACTGAAATACGACTAAGATAAAAGAGGAGAGTTCAGGGGAAGCTGAAAAAACTGCCCAACTCCTCCTAAGGCTCCATGCACACTGGTGTAAAAAACGTTGCCTTATGTTTTACAGTAGGACTAAACCCATCTATTCTCCTATCTGCCAAGGTTGGTGCAGTCAGACTCTATTTAGATCTGCAGTTGCAATGGTGTTGCACACACAGCCAGCTATGGCATCAGCCAATTGAAGGCCTAAAAAAATTGGTTGAGAGCTAACCTAGGCACACTGGTAGCTGTGACAGTTATCACCAGAGGCATGACTTGCATGTAGTACATATTGTGAATGCATTAGATGACAAACTATAAATGAAAACACTGCACAGAACATGACTGGTATGCTTGATTAAAGATTTAATTACATTTTCTGAACCTAACATGAGCGTTCTTTTGGCAAACTGTTAAATTAGTTGATCTAGTTCAGCTCATTTTTCTTATATATTGATAGAAAATAAAATTGATGGCACCCTGCAGCCTATAGATCAGGAAGACAGTTATGGAAGTAACTGAAGAGTGATGATTAATTGAAGGAACAGACTATAAAAGGTAACAGCTGACCCTTTCAATGAGGTTTTCTAGAAGTGTGGGATACCGTGCACCTGAAATGCACACCACTCATCCTTCGGCAGACTTAAAAGCGTTCTAATGAAAACAACTCAAGTACAGAATTTGCATTTCACACGTACAAACCAGTACATTCACAAAGGTCACAAGGGTGAGCAAGCAATGGGCATGAACAGACTTGCTCCATCATGGAAACAAAAAGGGAAGACCTTTGTTCTTCAGGACTATTATAGGTTTTGCTGTAAGAATGCTCATTGGGACACTTCTATGCTAGCAAATTTGGAAGCTTTCCATCAGCTTTTAAACTTCCATCCATCATTTAAATCGGTGGTTCTCAATGTTTTTGGCCAACATACCCTGACCTCCAGTACCTGAAAATAATTTTTAAGCTCAAAATCTAGTTTAAAGTTCTAAAAATAGAAAAAAAAAAAAAAGTTATAGAAAAGAAATATAGAAACAAGATTGAAGGCATAAAAAGAGACCAAGTTGTTTATCGAGCCTGCTCACTTTTTTATGTTACATTTCAGTTATTTATTGTTTTCATGTTTTTTTTGCCTGCGTTTCAGTTCCTTAGTATCTGTCATCAATAAGGCCCCATTCACACGGACAGACTGTTCAGGTCCGCCTGTCAGTTTTTTAGGTGGACCTGAACGGATGCTCCATGCAGGTTTATGGAGCGACGGATGTCAGCGGTGACCATGTCCCTACATTTCTCCCCCTCCCTCTGTCTGTCACCTCACGTTAGAAGAAAATTCTAAGGAAATCTAGTACCTTCATCTTTGCCCGGCAAACTTTCTTCCAAAACTGAAAACATGAAGCAAGATTTATCTAACAAAATAGTAGTTAGCTGCACTATCGCACTATAGTGATCTCATCCGTGATCAAGTAAATAAGCAAAGTGTTAATAATTCATAGAAAATGCTAGTTCATAAAAAAGTGCCAATAGTGCTGAAACTGTAGTGCTCCAATTACTTGACCAAATAGGGTGCTGTGCTCTGTGCTGAAAGCAGCAAACAATCTTCATGTGCTGTCACCACTCCCATGCTCTCCTAGAACCAAACCCACCACAAGTTGTTAACCGCATGAGTTTACACTGAGGTAGGTCAAAAACTGCTGAATGGCTCTGGTCTGCCCCTCTTTGTAGGTCACCAATAAGGATGGGCTCAGGCGTGTTCGCAACTCCACGTGCTCCCGCCTGCCAGGAAGCTGACACCACTCAATGCTAATCACAGGCAGTGAGAAATTTCCTGATCCGCGGCTGCACAGATTGGGAAATGTCTCACTGCCTGTGAATAGTGCTGCGGAGTGTCAGCTTCCTGGGGGGGCACGGGCACATGGAGTTGCAAACACGCCTGAGCTCATTCTTAGTCACGAACCACAGAACCCCAATACTCCATACAAAAAAACCGAAGAGATTTCATTGCATAATACCACTTATTTAAACATCCCCAATAAAATAAAATAAAATAAAATAGGTGTTTACTCACGTTTAGTGCCTCCCATTGGCACTCAGAACAGTCTACCTTCAATGAATAGAGAATCGCAGCTGCTCTGTCCCACCAATGTGCATCAGAGCCAGGGTACGTTCTACCTAGCGGAAGCGACGTACGTCTGCACCCCTATGCTTTGTCACCAGGACACCAGAAGGCGTCCTAATGACGAAACGCACAGGGGCGCAGACATACAGCAATACATCACTTCCGCTAGGTGGATTCTCTTATCAATTGAAGACAGACTGTTCCCAGTGCCAGTGGAGGCACTAAATATTGTGAGTGCACACCTATTTTATTTTATGGGGATGTTTAAATAAATGGCATTTCACAATGAAATCTCTTCTGTTTTTTTGTATGGAGTAATGTGGTATTGTGGACGGTGACCTACAAAGAGGGGCAGACCAGAGTCATTAAGAGAGTTTACCTTAATGTAAACTCACAAGGTCAACAACTTGTGGTGGGTTTGGTTCTAGGAGAGCATGGGAGTGGTGACAGCACATGAAGATTGTTTGATGCTTTCAGCACAGAGCACAGCACCCTATTTGGTCAAGTAAATGGAGCACTACAGTTTCAGCACTATTGGCACTTTTATGAACTAGCATTTTCTATGAATTATTAACACTTTGTTTATGATCTGCTAGCACTTTGCTTATTTATGCATTTGATCATGGATGGGATCACTATAGTGGGATAATTGCAGCTAACTGCTATTATTTTATATATTGTTTGTGGGATCACATATTTTAGCAGCAGCTTCCCATATAGTTTGCACATTGTGGAAATTAAAGTGATTGTAAAGGCCCATTTAATAAAAATAAAAAAACAAACAAACATGTTATACTTACCTCCTATGTGTAGTTGGTTTTGCACAGAGCAGCCCGGATACTCCCCTTCTCAGGTTCCTCTTTGCTGCTCCTGGCCCCTCCCTCTCATGGACAGTTAGCAGCTTCCTATGGGGGCACTGGACACGGAGCCCCAAACTGGGCCTGCCCCCTCTCTCCCCTTATTGGCTGACTGACATCGCTGGAGAGAGATGGGGCTTGGGTAAGTAATTAGGGGGTGCTGGGGAGGCTGCTACACACAAAAGGTTTTTTATCTTAATGCACAAAATGCATTAAGATAAAAAACCTTCTGCCTTTACAACTTCTTTAAGGTAGCGCAGCTTATACATTTTAAAATAATGTATCCAACGCCAACCAAAAAAAAAAAGGCTTTTGGACTTGCCTGTAAATTTCATATCTCGGAGTACACTGCATGGCACAGGCTAGATATTTATAGACCCTGGGTTATAGGCTGCTATTGGAAACTTGGCAATTTTTTTGGACATGCACCCTTGGGCATATCCCTATAACCCTACCCCATTCCGTGAGGCCATGGATTTTTTTTAGCAAGCAGTGTAACACAGAAGTTTTGTAGAAGAGTAACACAGAAACAGGGGGAAAGGTGTCTTGTACTGTATTCCAAGATAAAAAAAAAATTGACATGCAAGTCAAAATTCCTTTTACTTTAATTGCATAGTACAGGACAAAGGCTGTATTTTCTCAGACTCTGGGGTGTTTACAAGCAATGAATCAAAGGAAAGGCAACAGCAAGGTAAATATAAACGGCTCAACACCACAGAAACCCCCCCCCCCCCAAAGCCCTAACCTGTAATGCCACTGAAGGAACCTGGGGGGGAGGGGGGGCTGCAGCCGCAGGTTAGGACATTTGTCTGGTAGAACCTGGAGAATGTGTAAAGACCAAGTGGTGGCCTTACGAAGTTAAGAAAAGGGTACCTGATGGTGGAATGCCCTGGAAACCCCCACCAAGCTAGTGGAATGAGCACGTAAGGATACAGGAGGTACCATAGAATTTTGGAGTATAAGCTCTGACATTGATCCACCAGGCAATAGTGGATTTGGAGGTAGGATGTCCTTTACGAGATGCTGTTTGCAGGAAAAAAAAAAGGGTTCTATTTTTCATATAGAGGCTGTAGCTTTCAGATGGACTGTGTCAGCCCTGACACTGTCCAAAAATTGGACAGCAATTTCCTACGGATGCTTGGGAGCAGAGCACAAAGTAGGTAGGACAATGTTTTCTTTAAGGTGGAAGGCTAATACCACCTTAGGGATAAAGGAGGGTTTTGGACGCAAGTCCAAAACTGCAGCACACCCTGACTTGTCTCTGGAGAAAGGGAGAATTCAGTGGTGTACAGCCAATTTTATTGCTATGAGCTCCAAGATGTTGATGGGGATCTTTTCTTCCCTGGGTGACCAGGTTCCCTAAACTGTGAGAAATGGAAACACACCACCCCAGCCTGTGAGGCTGACATCCGTTTATCAACCATGAAGGTAGGGGAAAAGACTTTCCCATTTCAAGTGCTGGATTGGTAGTCCAACAAGCTAGGAAATTCCTTTCTTGGCTGAACAGAAGCATTGGAGAAGTTTGAAGCCTTTCAGAAATGTACTCCTTAGTCAAGTGCCTCACCAAAGAGATGTCCTGCTTCAAAGAGCATACAGGTGTGGAGACCTTTAGAGGCAGCTTCAGCTGCCCAAGCTTTTAGATTCTGCGCATATGGACAGTAATGAGAGGCCCGTTCTAGGGCATCAACATAGAAAATTAAGACGGAAGGCACCGTTTGTAAATGTTTTGCTAGCGTTCTATCTTGAATAATAGGATCCTGTTGAGCGTTCATGGTGCTAGTCCAATTAGCTGCGGCTTGAAAAAACAAGAATGCGGCAATAGCTGGTTGCAGGGCTGGGCCTGCGAGTGTAAATAGCTGTTAAAAAGCATTTAAAAACGTTTGTCTGCAGAATTCATGAAGGAAAATCTTTTAAAAGGTACAGAAAGATGTTGGTTTAAGACTAAGCAGAGTCCACTACCGAAAGAGAACGCTTTTTAGTAAATTCTTTTTCCACTGGATAGAGCTCAGCAAGGATTATAGGAGGGGTGAAAACCTTTTCAGGAGAAACCCAACTTTCATAAATTGCCCATTCTAACGCTGGGCTTCTGTCGAACCAGGAAGGCTGCATACAGATCAGAATTCGGCTGGCCCCTGCTGAACCGGACGATTTTTGATCCATGTATCCAGCTGTCAAGGACTTCTTATTCACTCAAACTAAAACTTGCATGAAACTGAATGGCTCTGTTCTCACCCAAATGACAACTTGTATCTTAAGCCCCGTACACAAAGGCCGAACGTCAGGAGACAACAGCCAGTTCAAAAGAAAAACGTCCGTCAGTAGGCCCATGTATATGTTGGTCTGGAAAACCAGCAACCAACTGACTCCTAATCAGTGCTCTCCGCGAATGGCGGAGAGCATCCCCCATCCCCCTGTCAGAACACAACTCAGTGGGGGAGATCGTTGAACTAAACTTGCATGGTTAGTACAGCGGCTCCGACCGGTCAGTTTTTTTTTTCCCGTGCAACCAAAAACTGTAGGTTTTACCTTCAGTCTAATACAACATGGAACTGAACAGGAAGGTGCCTATCGAGCTCTATGCTCCTTTTACACAATGCCTTTATTCCGCCTCAGGAAGTCACATGACCTCTACACAAAGGTTTTACCAGCTTTTATGATTTTGCTAATCATCACAAGCATCCTCCCCTGCAGAAGAGGCCTGATATACAAATCCACAGTCAGAGCTTTAAGCTGAAAAAAAAAAAAAAAAAACCAAGGTCTTCCTGCACAGCAACAAATACTCCCTAGGACTACAAATCAAATCTTTGTGCATGCTTTGTCAAAACCTTCCAAACATAACTCCTACCAGTCATATGATTACAGTTCAGCCTGTACATCAAATCTGTCACTAAACCTCCTTTCACAGCTACAGCGTAAACCTAATCATTAAAACAGTGTTGACTGCAAAGTAATTCAGCAAACATTTAAACAGATCACATCAAAACACTCTGATCTTTTTTTGATACAAGCATCAAAGCCAACTTCACTACACCTTCATCAACAGAGACAGTACACCTACTGCCTGTCTAACATGATGCACATTCCTGTGTGTGCTCCTAGTTCAGGGATCAGGCTGCTTGACAGCCCAAAGCTGGCTATACACTGATTGAAATTTGGCCAGTTCAGCAAGGACTAGCCAAATTTTGATTGGTGTGCGACCATCCTAGCTTGATAGAAGAAAGTCATTTGATTGATTTCTGTAGAAGGGACATGATGGAAAATGTTTCTCGATCAGCGGCTGCAGATCAACGTAATTTAACAGCAATGGGTGCCACTGTCAGAATACAATGTCCAGGCAGGATATTCCCCTATCCACTTCATTTTTGTGTTTTTTTTCTTTTTTTTCAGTCCGCTGGCTCAATGAAAAAAAAAAAAAACTAACCCTGTATGGCCAGCTTAAAGCGGCAGTAAAGCCTGCTTTGTGTTTTTTACCCACTGGTAAGCCTAGAATAAGGTTTACCTGTAGGTAAAATTAATATCTCCTAAACGTGCATGGGTTAGGAGATATTCACCCTATATGCAGCCAGTAGGAATGGGTTTGGGCGTGTTCAGGATCCCACCTGCCCCATCCCCACATCTTAGGTGCTTGTCACATTTGATCTGAATGATTCAACTCCTCGGGTGCATTTATGTGACACCCAGTCATCTTTCTGCCCTTTATACCATATTCTGAATAGGGGCAATAGGAAGTAAGTACATATGTGGCAAATTGTGCTTGCAACCTGTCATGTTTTTTAAGTGCAATAGTGATAGAGTATGCATATTCTATCTTCTTCTCAGTACTTTGTACTAGATATCCTTTCCGCTATGTCTATCATTACATGATACAGTATTCGCCTGACAAGGTCCTGGTTTTATTATCAAGGACCATTGATCGGAGGGTAATCTTTCTGTATGTTGAGCCTATGGGAGCGCATGTTTCTGCATACCGATGTAGTTGGTGAGCACATTTGTAATATGAGTTATACAGCATAAAAATAAATGAATGTTTTTGTGGATGTATTGTATAATTAGAATAGCGTAACAATAATGGTATCTCTTTCAATTCAATGATAATTAGATAGAATGTGAAATTCCCTGAAGAAGCAAAGATATACCTTAGAACTGTTAACACCATTCTCTATTCACTGCACACTGCTAAACACAGGCAGTGAGGCATTTCCTGGTCCACAGCTGCACAGATCGGGAAATGCCTCGCTGCCTGTGATTAGCAGTGTGTAGTGTCGGCTTCCTGGTGAGGCAGGATCGGGCAGGTGGGATCCCGAACACGCCCAAGCCCATCTCTAGCAGCCAGTTACATCACCGGTGCATATGTTCTGAAGGTCCGGCATACCTTGCCAGAACTTCAGAGCTTCCTGACAAAACCGAGTGACGTTATGGCGGCTCCGGCCAATCACACAGCCAGAGCAAGCAGAACAGGAAGAAAGACCGGGGGCGGATGTCAGCGTTCTAAGGCAAGTATTCCATAATGCAATGCATACTAGCAGATTATACATTTGTGTTACAGGTGTTTTCTTTTGTTTTTTTTACCTTACCAGCCACAGTTTACAACTGCTTTAAGTGCAGAAGATTTTTTAACTTCTGGCTACAGAATACTCCGACTGGCCAGCAATCACTTGACAAAACAGTATGTATAAAACCACTATTGTGCTCAACTGCTTTTAGGCCTCAGTTTTACACAAAACAGGAGGTAATTCTGCACACAGTAGAAGTGTTTTATTTGTATTGTCATTTGTATTTGTACAATGAAAGTACCTTAAAAGTAAAAAAATTTAAAAGTTAAAAAAATTTAATAAAATAAAAAGTTAAAGAACATTGTAATTATTGTGTACAAGGCAGTTGAAAGTTTAGAAGTTGAATCTATACACTGTAAAAATTACCAAATATTTTCAAGCCAGCAAAAAAGTTAAGAAAAGTACGGAAATCAGAAAAAGAAAAAAAAAAATTCATACTCAATTAGGTGGATGCAGCAACAATCCTATGCTGCATCTGTCCCCCAACGCCTTTACACAGAGAGCTGAGCTATCAAAAGCTGTTGATCGGCAAGTTGTCAGTCTTCAGCGAGCAAAGAAATGGTGAACCGGGTCTGGAGTACTGGGCTGGAGGGGCCGGAGTGGAGTGGCTGGCGGGAGTGGCTGGCTCAGCCTCTCGCTGAGAGGCTGAGCCAGCTACTGGTCAGGCATCTGAGTGGATCCTGACATTGCCCATTCCTACAGAGTTTGGAAAGTCTCTTTGACATCAGCCAACAGCAGGCAAAACCCCACTGGGTCACAGGAGTGCAGATCTAAGTGCGAAGGAATGAAGTAGGTAGGTACTGCTCCTTTGGCCATACTTCTCCTTTAAGGTAGTGAAAATAATCTCTATTAGTATGCTAGAATATTTTTACAACTGCTATGGGATATTTTATAAGCCTGTTGACATCCGTTTTTAAAATATATGAGGTTAGTCATATCTCACTGCTCATATAAAGATGGCAAGGAAAAAATGCCACTCTTGAAATAACTGTTTTAGTGCAAAAGCAATGAGAAGCATAAATAGCAGGAGTTACCTACCCACCATCTGTGTATGCAAAGAGCATTTGTTAATTCCTTCCTGGTCGTGGACAGATGGAGCTACATGTATCCCGGTAACTATCCTTCATCCGCTCCCGGGAGAGGGAGAGTGCTGCTTAATAACCCAGGACCTAATTAACCAGCCTAACAATCTGCTTACACCTGTTCAGGGTCAGATCCACATTTAAAAGGAATCTATACATTATATTTAAAGTTATTTAGCGATACACATGAATGTTATTAGCATAGTGGCTCATTTACACTCCATGTGATTCCGAACAGTCTGAAGCATTTTCTAATGTGAGAAAACTGCATGACAGTTAAAGAATTCTCCTATGTCAGTGCAGCCTGTTCTCACCACAGCAATGCATGGGTAAATACTGGAAAATATCCAGGTCTGCTGTCTTTGTTGTGCCCCTCTCAGATTTAGTTTCACGTCGGTATTGGGGACTTGCCCTGACTTAATGACTAAATTTCATCAACCCCAGGAAATGCCATTCCTCTGAATGTCTCTATTGGCCACCGCAATGTTTTATAGGCTGAGAAAATGTCAGGACCAAGTAACAAAGTGACACTAGATCAGAGAGCAGCAAAAAAGTGCTTCTGGCTAACAAAACTTCAGGCATTCTGTGAAGTCTGCTCTAGGCAGAACTTAAATGTTTACAAGTTTGAAATGGATTATAGGTTTACCTTAAAGTGGATGTAAACCCAATTCATGAAATCTGACGTGGGCACATATCTATAGTGTTTTCTTATCTCTCTTCAAAGCCCTTAGGCCCCTTTCACACTAGTGCGACTTGTCCTGTGACTTGGGACTGCAAAGTTGCAAGACAAGTCATACCCCATGATTCCCAATGTACCCATACCCCATGATTTCCAAGTACCATTCATATCTGTGCAACTTAAAATCGCACCGACTTCAAAGTAGTTCCTGTAATACTTTGGTCTGACTTTGATGCGAGTTGAGGTGCATAGACCTCAAGTTTACACAGGTATTCCCTGAAATTGCGACAAAATCGTGTTGAAGTTGCGGTAGTGTGAAAGGGGCCTAAGTCCCGTGTCTTTCTGCTGCTTCATTCCTCCGTTATCAGCATGATCACTTCTGACAAGTTCCCAGACAGAATATAAAAAGCTGGAAATTTGGGTTGGGGTGGGTGCATAGAGATAGTCTATTCACAGTACAGCTTTATACGTTTCTTCATTCCTTTGCCTATGGGGAGGAGGGGTGTGTGCCTTTCCTCCAATCAGCTCACACACAGTGTATGCCCAGACTGCCCTCCCACTGCGGGAAGAGAAAGTAAAAATTCAAACACGATGTTCACTTTCTAAAGAATATAGAAAGATGAAGACAGCAGATATACATGTAAAACCTATGTAGGGAGATTTGTTTCATCTTTGTGTATCAACCGAGACTGTTCACTTCACTGGGTATATGTGAGGGATTACATCCACTTTAAAATGCTAGGACCAAAAAAACAAATCTCTGTAAGGATGAAAACAGGAAGAGATCGAGGAACATATGTTACCCTGTAAGGAATAAACCCAAAGAAGCTCAAGTTCTGAGTGCGCACTTCCAACGGTCAACTCCTGGCCTGTGCAGATCGGGAAAGTGTAGGAGAGACATTAGGGGTATAATAGACCCCTGATGTCTCCACAATGAGGACCTGTCATCAGCAAAATTACTATCACATATGGTGCTTGTCTGCCCCTTGTAGTGTAAAATTAAATTAAGTACAATTTTAAAAAGGGTTTACTAAAATTGCAATAGAACACACTGTAACAATGTGAGGACTAGCCTGGAATATAAGGCCTTTTTCAGCGATGTGATAGTTTGACTGATGATTACTCGGTTATGGAACTGTACCCAGATTCAATTTATATAATTTTTTAGAAACAGAGCTTACTCTTGATGGTATTTATGACCACTATTTTTTTTATATTTAGAAAAATTTTTATAAAATAAAAAAACACAAATTTATATATGTGTGTGTGTGTGTGTGTGTGTGTGTGTGTGTGTGTGTGTGTGTGTATGTGTGTGTGTGTGTATACACATACACACACATACATACACACACACCATCATCTGTAGGTCCTATTGCTTTCATGCAAACCAATCGATATACACCTATTGGGATTTTTTTTTTTTCATTATTAAAAATCTCCCCCCCCCCCCCAAAAAAAATGTTCAGTCTTTTTTTGTGTATTTTGCAAAAAAAAAAAAAATGTGGTGATCAAATACCACTAAAAGAAAGCTCTATTTCTAATAAAAAATTGTCTGGGTACAGCGTTGCATGACCATGCAATTACCAGTTAAAATAGCACAGTGCTAAAAAGCAAAAAATGGCCTCAAGAAGGGGGTAAAATCTTCCAGAGCTCAAGTGGTTAATAGCAAAAAGCCTGTTGAAGGATGTAAAACTCAAGTTCACAGCTACTAATCAAAGCCATAAACTTTCTTGAAGCCCTTGGTGCAGGTAACTTTCTTTTGAAGAACACTAATTTGGTGCCCAGTGGATGCTGACAGCTGGAAGCCATTGCGATGATGTTTTTGTGGTGTATGCCCTATATATTTAGCTCTCCATGAGCTTGTTTACATCTCTTTACTGCCATAAAAGTGAAACTTAAACCAAAAATTACTTTAAGGCAAACATTACAATAAATCAAAATATGCACGCATAAAACACTCTACATCTTTCATTGTAATAATTCCTGCAGTGCCAATTGGGTTTATATTCAAAGGCTGTATAAATAGTCCACAAGGCACTAGCATTTGTTTCACAATTCCATGCTTACCAGGTATCCCTCAGTCTTCTTCTGACACCACTTTAGTAAAGCATTCCTCTTGGAGCCACCATACTCTCTTGCAAGGGCTGCTAAGGGGTCTTTTCTTTCCTCCCTAAAATATGAAAATGTTTGCTTAGGTTAAGTAAATTAACAGCTGTAACATTTTAAAGGGATAGTAAGGGAGTGCGTGAGAATACCGAAGGAACAACCTGTTGTTCTTGCAGCCCAGCATTATGAAGTCATAGATCCAACAATAAAGAGCCAGTATCATCAAATAAACAAAGTGCATCCTAGAGAATTCAGCTAGCTCTGGGAAATAAGCCTCTTGACCCGTGTTCATTATTAAAGTACACAACATACCACTGGTGCAGTTTAAAGTGTTACTAAACCCAGTAATATGAAAATAGTTAATCCGCACCCCTACAGTGCTCACGGCTTATAAATCTTTTTACATTAAAATACTGCCACTATATACCTTTTTGGCTGATCTGTATACTATGGTCACGTGATAAACTGCAGGGTTTGCCTGAGTGCTGAGTGTTCAGGTAGGAGGAGATTTCCACTATAGCCTGTGTCCTCATGCTGTTATGGGAGGCGGATCATCCATGAATCAAGATGTGGCATCCCACCCACTGTGTTCTTTTTTAGTTACTGGGCATGGAGGAGGAGGGAGGGACTGAGCTGTCATTTAGGATATGTATACACACCCACATGTGTGATGTCAATATCATGTGACCTGAAAAGCTCAGCAAGGAAATATTCTCCTCAGCAATAGAGACCAAACTGATCATGTGCAGCTTTACTATTCTGACTGTCTTATCTGGCCTTGCCAAGAGAGACCCTGCAGGAGGGGGAGGATCTGTGCATACAGGATCAAAGAGCCTTTTAACACAATAAAGAGGATTAATCCCTTAAGTTGCACAGTGAGTATAACAAGCATGCTATTCTGCATATACAGACAGATTTTACTGTTGTGGATTTAGCAACACTTTAGGCCCCGTACACACGATCAGACTTTTTGACAACAAACATGCAAATTAGCTGTTGTAAGGCAACATCCGACCGTGTGTACGCTCCATCGGACAAACTTTCGGTTTTCAACTGACTTTTGTTGCCTGTGCGAACGGACAAACTTTCTGGCAACAAAATTCCGATGGAGCAAAGTCCGATCGTGTGTACACAAAACCATCGGACTTTTGTACAAAGTACAAACAAGCATGCTTAGAACCAATGCAAAAGATCAGACAACAATACAGAAGTTGACCAAAGGGTGGCACCGAAGTAATTGAACGTCCTCTTTTGAAGTGTCGTCAGTACATTGAAACGTCACTACGTTTGTGTTTGTTGCCTAAAAAGACTGATCGTGTGTATGCCATACAAATTTACGGCCAACGCCCTTTGTACAAAAATCCATGGGAAAGTTTGTACAAAGTCCGATAGTGTGTGTGGGCCTTTTAAGTGTCTGCTGGCTGTATGATTTATATACATATTAAACCTCTGCAATCAGTAAAGACCTCTGAAGAAAGATCACTGCTTCCACACAGCAAGCAAAGGTCCTGCTCTGTGCCATGCTGACCGAAGATAGGATTTTTTACACTAGGCTGTGGCTGCTTTCTAAAGAAAATAAATTGTAAGATTTTTCTCACCGTTTGTTTGATGTACCTAGAATGTATTTAGCAGATTTAAACTGAAAGTTCAGTTGAGCTTTAACCACCTAAATACCTCTGTATGTATATATACTGCCTCGTATTGGGGTGGTTATACCAGGATCATGGTTAAGGCTACAAAATCTGGGTATCTTTTTTTTTTTTTTACCCAGCCCTATCAGGTAAGTGATCCGAGCGGCTATACAGGGCCCCCTTTTCTGGACTGTCTAGACCAATCAGGGAGCCTGGTAACGATGTGCATTCCCTGGGAAGAGTGGCAGGAGGAACAAAAGCATCCACCCCTCTTCTGTGATGCCAGAAACTCGAAACAAAAAGGATTTCATTACTTTGGGTTTTAGTTTGCTGAGAAGCCATTACTGCCTTGTGCAGCTTTTGATTAAACCAATCTATGTTTGATCAGATGCTATGGTGGTCAGAGGAGAGATCTAGGGTCTAAAAGAAATGGATGGCAATAACACATTTAAAAAAAAAAAGTTTAGACAGGGCAACAAAAAGCTGGCATGGTAAGTGGTACTAACAAGGAAGAGCTGGAAGAACATTTTGCAACTAGTTAGGTTAAAAGCCAAGTTCACATTTTTTGATGGTAAAAAAATGTGCATGTATTATTTTTTTTCCTAAGGAGCCTGCAGAGCATCAGTCCTGCAGACTCTCAGGATAGCCATCTACCCATACTGGAGAGCAGGAAGAATCGATGAACTACCAAAGCGATCATCAGTGCCCTCAAACGTCATTGAGAACTACAAGCCGTCAGCCGCAATGGCCGACGATACTTGTAGTCTATTCATTCACAGGAAACCTGTGAAATTGACCTGTTGCCAATTAAAGGATAACCAATTAACTGGTATGCCATTAAAGTTCATATATGTATATAAATACACACATGCAAACACATACATACACTGTATACAGCACTGCATTAAAGACAGGCATGATTCTGTGAAGAACATCACTGCATGGGCTCAGGAATACTTCCAAAAATCCCTGTCTATGAACACAGCTCAAAGTTCCATTCAAAAATGCAAAATAAAGCTCTATCATGCAAAGAAGAAGCCATATCTGAACATAAATCAGAAAAGTTGCTGTGTTCTCTGGGCCAATGGTCTGTTGCACCCATAGATTATATAGACTAATTCCTGCTCTTTCTTCTGCTGGAGATGTGACCACTCAGATGGTGTTTTTATTTCATGTCTTCTGGACCAGTCCAAAACATTCTCCCAGTTTTGGACTGGAGTGGTGGGCATAATTAATGATGTAGCTCAGGTTGACCCACCTCCCCCTGGAGCTAGGGGTGTGGCTTAGTGGAAGACATGGCTCCCAACGCAAGGGAGAGAACATTCCTGGGACTGTCCCTTTTCTAAACTCAAAAAGCCATGCGTTGGAAAAAAAATCAAGCTCCCCCTCTCCCTTTAATTCTGGAAATATCTTATTCATTCAAACTGGCCTCTCTACTGAGATACCTATGAACACGGGGAGAAAAAAAAGGTTTCATCATGTATGGTCAAGGTGGATGGAGGAACCCACTGCAGCAGATGATTCGAGTCCTTAAACTTTTCACTTACCCCAGGAGGTTGCGTATCTCTCCATGTCTATTTACACCTATTTGTATGTATCCATAAGGAAGGATGCGCTGTAGCTCTTTTTTAGGGTTGTGGACTAGTTCAGGGATATGTTGTTAGAGTTACAAGACCCCTAATGTGTCTCCTCAGCTTTTTTTCTCAGAATGGGTCAAGCACAGTCCTATACTTGATCCACTGTGCACCTGATTTTCAGCAGGGATCTTGACCGCTTTGAACTTGGAAATATTCAGAGCTGAGTGTGTCCGGGGTTCACACTTGGCAGAGGAGATCAGGGAAAGGATGTCTACACATCTCCCACCGCTCACCATCCTGACAAGTGTCCGTTTTGGTTCCGAGAGGAGCAGGAGAGCCCCGGAATCACAGAGAGAATGTTAGATGCCCAGATCAGTTTTACATAAAAGCCAGGAGCATGCTGCATAAATCTGAAACAAGTTTCCAGCCGATACTGCAGCTATGAGCTTGTTTTCACCTCTTCAGACTTTGGACATATTCAAATAGCTAAAAGAGGTTAAAACACATTTTACTGGAGGGAAAAGGACTGGAAGGAACCTAAAGCTGACTCACTTCCATATCTACAGTTGTATAAGCATAATTTTTTAAGAGGAAGTCAACCCACAAATTTAATTGTTTTCCAAAACAGTTATATTCAAGGCATGCCTCCTGGCAAGAACTGGCAGAGTTGCCAGTGTACCGACGTCTTCTCGCCAAATTGTCAAGCCATCAAATGGTTGTCTCATAACTAATCACATGTGCAGTACAATGACAACTGCAGATCAAACATAGGCTAAGATGGCAGATTCCTTGGCTCCAAAGGCTTAAGAGATAGATTCTGCTTTGATAAAGGTGAAGGTGGTGCTGTTTTTAGCTGTAAAAGACAGGAGGGTTTAGTTCCTTTTTAAAGTGAACAGCCAAATTTGTATGTAGCTATCTCTAGTATCAGACAGAATGCAGAAATCAAGAGTTAACCTTCCATCATACAGGGAGATATGGCATGGACTTACAGAAAGTGATACATTTAACAAAATGTGGAGAGAGATCTAAGTTTTGCAAGCCACATAGCAATTTGGTAAATTTGCAAAGGATTCCTATACTGTACTTGCAAATAATTAATTACAGCATACAACAAAAGTGCACGTTTAGGAATAGGCATTGGACAGTTAGGGGCCATGGAGGTTTGATAAACCTGGTATGCACACATCGTTTAACAGGCTAAAAGCTCAAAATATTGTTTTGCACATAACAGCACTGTCACATTCCCTTTCCGACAACAGTGGATCACCCTTTCCCTAATAAAAAGTATAGTCATGTTTTATGCAGCAGAAATGTCCAGCATATTGAAAAATATAAGTCTACAAAGTTACACAGGGTAGTAAAGGCAGTAAGAGGCTGCAGAGACTCAGCCTTACATCAGAGGAGAAGAATAGGAGACTGCAGAGAGATAGCCTTGCATGAGAGGGGAGAAATAGGAGGCTGCAGAGAAACAGCCTCACATAAGAGGGTAGGAATAGGAGGCTGCAGAGACACAGCCTCACATCAGAGGGGATGAATAGGAGGCTGGAGAGACAGCCTCACATCAGTGAGGAACAATAGGAGGCTGCAGAGACACATTCTCACATGAAAAGGGAGAAATAGGAGGCACCAGAGACACAGCCTCACATTAGAAATGAGAAATAGGAGGATGCAGAGACACAGCCTCACATATGAAGGGAGAAATAGGAGGCTGCAGGGACACCGCCCCACATGAGAGGGGAGGAATAGGAGGCTGCAGGGACACGGCCCCACATGAGAGGGGAGAAATAGGAGGCTGCAGGGACACGGCCCCGCATGAGAGGGGAGGAATAGGAGGCTGCAGAGACATGGCCCCACATGAGAGGGGAGGAATAGGAGGCTGCAGAGACATGGCCCCACATGAGAGGGGAGGAATAGTAGGCTGCAGAGACACAGCCCCACATGAGGGGGGAGGAATAGGAGGCTGCAGAGACACAGCCACAAGCAGTGAGGGAGTGCAGAGACAGCACATTTTACAATATGGCGCCAAACAACTAAGAAAGAGGGGTAGTGTGGGGAGTAGAATCCCAAATAAATTTTCTCTGGCCAGTCACAACACAGAGCATATTGCACAGAGTGAGTGTTTACATGTTGGTGCTGCTGTGTACAGGCAGATGTCAGTGGAAACAGGATCAAACAGAATAGGCAACTCTCTTGTGAACAAGCAGATAACCCAGTAATAACCCCCTGCAAGATGGAATGTGTCCAAGTTAACTACTGGTCTTATACCAGCCTAGAGTTCAGCTTTAAATTAATTAATCATGGGGGCGTGGCCTGGCGATGGACGGGTAAAGACGTGTTCTGGAGGAGCTCCCGTCCCGACCTAACCCAACAGACCTAAACCCCTAAAAGACACGAGTGAGAGAGGCATGAACAGCGGCAGCAGGTGCAGGACACGCTCGACAACAAGAAGGAGCCGGAACTCTGCCTCCCAGACGGGAATAACACAATATTTCAGGGGAAACCAAGGTACCTCTCCGGGCGCCATTGCAGCCGCGCCACGTGCAACTAGCACAGAAGCTGACGGCGCGGGCTGGGACATAACTCCCGCACCGGACACAGATATTCCTGAAAGCACTACAGCGGCAACTGAAGCAGGCATGGCAGACTCAGCTCAACGCCAACACAGCATGGATGAAGACCTCCGCAATATGCTGAGAGCCCTCCCCACACGGGCCGATATTGAGGCCCTGCCCACGAGAGCGGACATTGAGGGTCTTATAGTGAGGATTGAGGAAGCCCACAACAGGGACCTACAAGAGGTGAGAGACGAAATACATGGAGTGGAGGAGCGGGTGTCCTCCGGGGAAACCCTGCTGGCGTCACTGACCTCCAGAGTACAGGAGCTGGAGCGGGCACAAGACACCACCTCGAGATCGGCCCAGGAGATGCAGCTACGACTGGAGGAAATCGAGGACCGCAGCCGCCGGAACAACCTGCGGCTGCGGGGGATACCCGAAGCTACCGGCTCCGAAGACCTGGCCGCAACTGTGACGGCAATACTGCAGACCCTCCTGGAAAGCCCACCTCCCACCCTGGAATTTGATCGGGGGTGGGGGGGGGTAGAGGGTGGTTGCCACATCTCTACATGACCACCCCGGCTCCGACTGGATTGAAGTGAAGACCAGAAACTATAAACCCACTGCTGATCTATGTTCCTACACCACCACCCCTATGACAGGAAGCTATTCTGGTCTGGTATCAACGGAAGTGACACTCTGCAAACGCTGCCTACGGGGTGGTGGAGGGAGGGGGATGTGTACGGGGAGAGTTTTGCCACATAAGAGTGCCCTTCTTTTCTCTCCAGATGTTAGGTCTCTTTTAAAATTTCAGGAGCCGAGAGGCCCAGGGGCGTGGAGAGCGGAGAAGGTGTCGGAGGGGAGGGACACGGGGGAGTCTTACGTATGGCATTTTGGTTTGGTTTGTATTTTATTTTAGCCTGCCTCAACCCTTTTACAAAGTTCAGTTACAGTATGGTCGGAAAGGGGGGTGAATGGTTTTTTTTTGCTCTTCTTGTTCTATTAGTCTGTCTAAGTTAAAGTGTATAGACTGGGAACTGTAAGCACCACAGACGTAACATGTGACGTTGTTGTCCTGATGCACCTTCAATTGGTACCCACACACACACACACGAACACACTCGCAATGCCTCATATAAACTCACACCCATACACAACACAAGGTCTGGGGACCTGGGAGGGAGGGAGCTCCCCCCGAGGTCCCTCGCTAGACAACCTTCACATAGGTTAGCGTTCTGTCGGCTGGAGCCGACGGACGTTGGTACAGCAATATCGCTGTGAACGTAGGGTGCGTTTCTGCTGGTCAGAACGTACTGTGAGCATATCAGCTCACGGAAAAATTTGGTCTTTCTAGGAAAGTCAAATTCTTGTTCTTTATTCTTCTTCTTCTCTTTTTCGCACTTTCTCTACAGTCTTGACCCCCCTATACCTCTCCCCATCCCCCCTTACATCCCCTCAAACTACCCCCCCGAGCCCGGGTAGACATGGACACGCTGCGTATCGTCACGCTAAATGCAAAGGGACTTAACGTCCCGGAGAAAAGGCGGATGCTACTAAACGACATGAAACAAAGGAGAGCGGATATTGTGTTAATACAGGAGACACATTTCAAGGAAAATAAGTTCCCGTTACTGAAAAATAGGTTTTACCCAACAGCATACCACTCCACTAACTCGGATGCAAAATCCCGTGGAGTATCCATTCAGATCGCAGCAAGGGTACCGTGGACTCTAGTAGACAGGAGGGCAGACCCAGCAGGGAGATTTTTGTTTCTGAAGGGGCTGATTGGGGGAGTGAAGGTTACGATTGCAAACCTGTACGCCCCGAACAACCAACAAGACACCTTCATTAGGAAACACCTGAACATGCTTCAAAGCTTCTCAGAGGGCCAACTTATCATAGGTGGCGATCTTAACATCCCCTTAATTCCCTCAGAAGACACATCCACAGGTACCTCCTCGTCCTCTAGAGGGACACGTAAAGTAATCCACACGGCCCTACACAGTGCAAGATTAATAGACACCTGGCGCCTCTTTCATCCCGGCGAACGGGATTATACGTTTTTCTCACGGACACATCAGGTTTACTCAAGAATAGACCACATCCTGATCCCACACCACCAACTACAGGCGGTAAAATATATTACAATAGGTTCCATCACATGGTCCGACCATGCACCAGTTGAGATGCATTACACACTGTCAGGCTACCAGACCAAACAGAAACAGACATGGAGGCTTAACGAGAGCCTTCTTCAAGACGCAGAGACTTTAGCGGACGTCACAAAGGAACTGGGTCAGTACTTCCATACAAATATCACCCCAGACTGCGACATGGGGCTTGTCTGGGAAGCACACAAAGCGGTGATCCGCGGAGTGCTAATAAAGCACGGGGCGAGGGTCAAGAGACTGAGAAATGCTCAAATAGCTGGCCTGCTAGACAAACTCCAGAAACTAGAACAGGAACACAAGCAGACACCGACCAGACCGTTAGGGAGTGAATTAGACACGGTCCGAATACAACTAACAGACCTGCTCCAGTTTAAAGCCAAAGCGGCAATGCAGATAGCACGTAAAAAATCTTACGAGTCAGGTAACAAATGCGGCAGATTACTGGCGCAGACTTTAAAGACTCAGACAGCGGCGACATACATACCTCACATACACAACCCAACAGGACAGAAACAGACACTACCTAAACAAATAGCCCAAGAGTTTAAATCCTATTATGAATCCCTCTACAATCTGACCGGCGCACGCCCAACGACAGATCAGACACGGAGATATATAGAGGAATCTAAGATACCCCCTTTAGCAACTGACATCTGCCAACTGTTAGAGGAGCCCATAACCCTGGCCGAAGTTCAAGGAGCGATAGGGAACACTAAAAGAGGTAAAGCCCCGGGACCAGACGGCCTCACGATACAATACTATAAAACATTTCTCCCATCACTAGGCAATCACTTGGTCACACTACTAAATGCCCTCAGCAAAGGCAATAAACTTCACGACACAACGCTCCTAGCTCAAATAGCAGTAATCCCCAAAGACGGGAAGGATCCAGGGCAGTGCGGGAGCTACCGCCCAATATCTTTGCTGAATACAGATTTGAAGCTGTTCACGAAAATTCTGGCCACAAGACTTCAATCACACATACCACATGTTGTCCACCTGGACCAGGTGGGCTTTGTGCCGTCCAGGGAAGCGAGGGACAACACCACTAAAGTGCTAAACCTGCTGTACCAAACAACCCTTACCAAAATGCCGAGTGTCTTCCTTAGCACGGACGCTGAGAAGGCATTTGACAGGGTGAGCTGGGACTTCATGTTTACCACGCTGAAACACTTAGGTCTTGGGGACAATATGTTGAATTGGATTACAGCGATATATACTAGACCGACGGCAAGGGTGAGAGCGAACGGTATATTGTCGGACCCCTTTTCGATAACGAACGGGACACGTCAGGGCTGCCCACTGTCGCCTATCCTCTTTGCACTATCCCTTGAGCCATTCCTAGCTCACGTGAGGCAAAACCCAAACATTACAGGGATACAGGTAAAGCAATCCCAGTACAAAGTGTCGGCGTACGCCGACGACCTGATGTTCACCCTCTCAAACCCAGTGATTTCCCTCCCGAACCTACTAAGTGAGTTTAAAACATATGGCATGTTATCCAATTTAAAGATTAATTTTACCAAATCGGAAGCAATGGGGGTAAATATACCACCAGCACAACTCACGCAACTCCAATCCAACTTTAATTTGAAATGGACGAATACGGCCCTGAAGTATCTAGGGACGTACATCCCTCAAAAAATCTCGAAGATATATGACCTCAATTTCCCCCCCCTCTTAAAAAAGGTCAGAGCTCTTCTACAGCAATGGCAATCCGGCCTACATTCGTGGCTGGGGCGCTGCAACATCCTAAAAATGTCAATCCTCCCAAAATTTCTATACTTGATGCAGGCACTGCCCATACACATACCATCTACACACTTTAAGCAGGTACAATCCCTCTTTACGGAGTTTGTGTGGGCCAAAAAGAGGCCCAGACTAGCCAACAAACTGCTGGTCCTCCCCAAGCAATACGGCGGACTGGCACTACCAAATTTACGAGCCTACTACCATGCGGTC